>PVIA01000474.1:0-49155 GCA_004024845.1 Tonatia bakeri
ACTGTAGTTAAAGGTTATTTTGGAGAATGAAGAGTACCTCAGCTCAAGAAATTCAGTTTTGAGCCCTGGCTGGTGTGGCTCAGTGGATTGAGTGCGGGCTGCGAACCAGGCATCGCAGGTTCGATTCCCAGTCAGGGCACATGCCTAGGTTGCAGGCCATGTCTCCCAGCAACCGCACATTGATCTCTCTCTCTCTCTCTCATTCTCCCTCCCTTCCCTCTCTAAAAATAAATAAATAAAATCTTAAAAAAAAGATATATTTAAAAAAATAAAAAAAGATTCTCTCCTTATCTTAAAATAAAAAAAAAAAAAAGAAAGAAATTCAGTTTTGAGCTCAGTGTATCTTCTGATGGATCTTGGCTCTAGAGTAGTGGCATTCTGACCCCTTGTTACTGGCGTTTGTTAACTTGAGGACAGCTTCTTTTATCCTAGAAGCAAAATGGTGAGGAGACTTAAGACCACATGATATGAAGCTTGGGATGTTTAGAAAAGGAAGTAAGGTAAAAGCTGTCTTCTGTGAGATGCTGATATAGAAGTGAGAGTAAGCTTGTTCTTTATGACTACCACAGAGAACTCAACGGGGGCTAGTGGGAGGAAGTAACAGGAAGATGAGTTTTGCCTCTTTATAATCCCTCCTCCCTCAAAAAAAAAAAGAGGTTTGTATCTAGAGGTGAAGACTTTCCCTTCCCTAGAGGTATATACAAGCAAGTTTAGAACAACATTTTTCAGAGTTACTGATCATTCAAGAACCAGACTGTGGAGGACTGTGGGTGTAATAGGTTGGAGCTTAGTCCCCTTCCACTTATGAGATTCCATGATTCCTTTGTATCTTTGATAGACTTTTCATTTTCTTGGCTGGTCTTTGACCATCTGTCCCCTTAGTTAGAGGCACTATTGCATAAAGGTTAAGAAAGCAAGCACTAGAGCCATATTTCATAACATTGAGTCCTAGTCCTAGCTCTTCCTTGTACCAGTTGTATGCCCTTAAGCAAATTATATAACTTCTCTGTGCCTCAGTTAACATATCTGTAAAATAGTGATGATGATAATATGTATATCATAGGATTATTGTAAGATTAAATGAGATTCATGAAGCACTTTAGGATAGTACCTGGCACAGTGTAAACACTCCAAAAATTTTAGCTGATTATTGTTATTATCACCGTCCCTGTCAGTTGTTTCTACTTAGGGAGCTAGGCTTCTCTGTCTGGTCCAGATAATTTCTCTCTTAACATACCCTTTCTGACTCTCTCAGGATGCTTTTGGCTAGAAGGAACAAATAGCTTAAATGATAAGAGAATTTATGACTTTACATATCAAGAAGTTCAGAGCTAGGGAGATCCAGGCTGACTAATTCATTGTCTGCTGTGCTCTGCAGCATCGAGGATCCAGGCTTATTCTCTGCTTTGCCATCTTCTATGTGTTGGTAGGATGTTGCCATAGTCCAGACATCATCTGCATATAAGACCACTAATCCTCACCCAAGAATATGTTTGCTGATTTTAGAGAGAGAGGGAGACATTGTTGTGAAACGCTGATTGGTTGCCTCCCACATGTGCCCTGACCAGGGATCAAACCTGCAACCTTTTGGTGTATGAGATGATGCTCTAACCAACTGAGCCACTCAGCCAAGGCACTAACTACCTTTTGTTTTTCTAGTGGCTTTTTAAAAAATAATAAATTAGGAAGCAGTTCTTTAAAGCCACCCACCCAGCAAAGTCATCTCATGTCTTACTGTTGATGAATCACTTGTTCCTTCCCAAACCAGTCAGAAAAAAGAAGAAGAATTACCATGATTGGCCCAACTGTTTAAGATCTCTCTCCTAGGTCTCATGAATATGATCGCATACTCTGATCATGTGTCCTTAGAGAAAAGGCAGCCACCTCTAGTCAAGGCTAGATTGCCCGGAGTAAGAATTACTTTGTTTTACACAGCTCTTCAAGATGCCAGGGATCTCAGTGGAGATGACTGTCAAAATTCTTGAAAATAGATGCATTAATCACTCTCTGTTTTATGGATGTCTTTAAGTAAAGCTCAGATTTTCTGTTTCTCAATGACTGAATGAAACCATGTGGCTCCTTAAAACTTGAGTTGGGCCCTAGCTGCTATGGCTCAGTGAGCAGGCCAACGCTCCATAGCACTGGCCTGCAAAGCGAAGGGTCGCTGGTTTGGATCCCAGTCAGGGCACATGCCTGGGTTGTGGGCCAGGTCCCCAGTTGGAGACTTGCAGGAAGCAGCTGATTGATGTTTCTCTTTCTTCCTCCCTTCCCTCCTCTCTAAAAAGTAAATAAATAAAATCTTTTTTTAAAAAGCAAACAAACTTGAATTTGAATATGTAACCCTATTCCATATATGATTGTTACGAAGAATCATTTTTTGTTTGATTGGGTTTTTTTCCTTAGTGCTTTGACTGAGAAACAGTGCTTAGACATCTTGAAGTTATTCCAAATGTCCAGATAGTTGAGCCTTTTCTGACCCACATGTAAAGGGCAGATGCAAAGTTGTCATTCTGATTTGAAGAAGTAATACTTAATTGATAATTAAGGCCCATTCTGGATAAAAGACACAACCAGTAACTTTAAAATTTTCCATATCACCTTCTCTCTTTTCTTTTTTTTGGAGATATGATTGGCATAATACAGCTGTGTGTAAGTTTAAGGTTTACCACATAATGACTTGACATACATACATTGTGAAATGATTATTACCACAATATGTTTAGCTAACATGCATCTCCTCATATAGTTACCAAAAATTTTTTTCCTTATAATGAGAACTTTTCAGATCTACTTAGATTCCTAACAAATTTCAAGTACACAGTACAGCAGTGTTAACTATAGTCATTATGCTGTAGTACTTAGCTTTACCTTATAGCTGGAAGTTTGTACCTTTTGACCACTTTCATTCAGTTCCCCACCCCTCATCTTTTCTTTCTGACAGAGAAATTTGTTTGAGGCTATTTAAGCCTAAACAAGAAAAATATTAATCCATCATGTGACAAAAGAAGTAAGCTTAATTTTGTGTGACTCTCTGGCAGATTTAGGATAGAGGTTGAAGCAGTTTATAGCTTGTAGTAGGGTGCTACAGTTTAACAGTTGAGACTGTTTAAGAAATAGTGAAATTATCTGCAAAGCATAGCAGGTTTGATTCCCAGTCAGGGCACATGCCTGGGTTGCAGGCCACGGCCCCCAGCAACCGCACATTGATGTTTCTCTCTCTCTCTCTCTCTCTCTCTGTCTCTCTCTGTCTCTCTCTCTCTCTCTCTCTCTTTCTTCCTCCCTTCCCTCTCTAAAAATGAATAAATAAAAAATCTTTAAAAAAAAAGAAATAGTGAAATTATCTGTCCCAGGAGTTTTCCAAGAGAGGCATACAGGCCCCTCTCAGGAAGTTACAAAAAGGAGCTCTTCTTTGGGGACATGGGGGCGATTGTATGAGGTTGTATCTAAGAACTCTTCCAATTCTGATCATTAATGATGTTTCCTAGCTAAGAAATATTGAAAAGGCATGTACTAAGTTTTATCATATTTTAAACCCAAGAGAATGGAGGCTTGATTTACCCATGGGGGAGACAAATATATGTGTATATGCAGTTCTTATGTACAGCCACTGATCCATAAAGCTCTGTAGGTTATAACTTTTTATAGAAGCCTCTAGGAACTGAAACAATTAAAAAAGTAGAATATCAGTCATTTTCTTTTGTAGTCAGTTTCTTCCATTCTCATCTTTAAATTCAGCTGTATGACTGATGGTATGAATGACTCTCTGACCTTTTAAAGGGAATTTATGTAGCCATCTGCAAACTAAGTCTCCAGGCAGCTGCTCAAGAGCCACCACAAGGGGAACAAAGCAGTGGTGTTGCAGACTGTCTAACTTATGCCAGGATGAGGTTATTGCCTGTGCTTCTGAAGAGCCTCTGGGCCTTAACCTTTAAACTGATTTGAAGAACAGAAAAAATCTGGTGTGACAGGTTTTTTTTTAAACATTACTATTTAGCTCATTTCTAAGGCCACATGGAATAGACATGACATTTAGGAGGGTTTTCAGTCTTTTTTTTTTTTTTTTCCAGTCTTATATTTTTAAAGGAGGGGAAGTATTCAGAATTAAAATACAATCATTGCCCCGACCGGGTAATCCACTGGGTTGGAGCATCGTCCTCTGCACCAAAAGGTTTCAGGTTAATTCCAGGTCAGGGCATTTACCTGAAGCAACCAGTTGTTTCTCTCTCATACCCATCTCTCTCTCTCTCTCTCTCTCTCTCTCCCTCCCTCCCTCTCTCTCCCTCGCTCTCCCCCTCCCCCTCTCCCTCCTTCTCTCCTGTAAAATCAATTAACATATCCTCAGGAGAGGATTAAAAAATAATAATAAATAAAATGCAGTCATTAACCATGTAAGGAGAAACCTCTTTAAATCCTTGTTGGAGCTAAGAAAGCTAAGCATGTTTGACTTCAGTGATTGTGGACATGAATCTGTATAGAGCATTAACTTCCCCAGTGTGTGCTGGGAGAACTGCGTGGACTTCATTACAGGACTTCCCAGGTAGCAGCAGTGGGTGATGAAGAGCCAGCCACCCCTGCACTACAGAGGCTCTTTATCATTGGAATGCAGAACCCAAATAGTGAAGAGCAAAGCAAAAATTATCTCTTCCTTCAGAGAGAGACCCAGTCTTTCTGAAGGACAGATGACTAGAGTGCTCTTCTTACTTTTTCAGCTTGCTACAGATAAAGGAAAGAATTTAAGATTCTGTAACATTGATTTTGCTGCCTTTTAATGGGGGAGATGCTTGAAGTTGGTAACACTGTTGTGTTTTGTGGTAGCTATGAAAGTTCTCCTTTAGGAAAGAAAAGAGAGTGGTCCTCCGTGGTAGCGAATAGAGCTTTATAATACTATATTTTTCATTCTGGAGAGTCTAGTAAGTTAACTCTTTCAAGTCAAGCTGAAAATGTGTGCGTATTTTTGTAGGGAACTAGGGTGGGAAATTAGCGCCAAGAGAATTCATACGACATTGCTTTAGAACTGAATTCTGGTGAATCTCAAAATAATTATGTTGTCCTGGATGGGTAGCTCAGTTGGTTAGAGTGTCATCCTGATACACCAAGGTTGCAGGTTTGATCTCCAGTCCAGGCACATACAAGATATAAGTATCTGTCTGTCTGTGTCTCCCTTACTCTTTCTCTCTAAAAATCAATAAAATAAAAAATACTCAAAATAATTATGCTAAGTAAAAGAATCCAGAGAATATATGATTAAAATTCTAGAAAATACAGGCGGATATGTAATGAGAGCAGATCAGTGGTTGACTGGGAAAGGTGGGGAAGGAGGAAGGGCTTACAGAGGAGTAGGGGGGACGTTCTTGGGGTGATAAATGTGCTTACTACTTCGGTTGTGGTGATGGTTTCACAGGTGTATGCTTTTGAAACCATTGCAACTCATCAAACTATGCATTTTAAATATATGCAATTTATTGTATGCCAGTTTTACCTCCATAAACCTTTTTTAAAAGGAAAATAGCCCTGGCTGGCGTAGCTCAGTAGATTGAGTACGGGCTGTGAACCAAAGCATCACAGGTTCGATTCCCAGTCAGGACACATGCCTGGGTTGCAGGCCATGGCCCCAGCAGCTGCACATTGATGTTTCTCTCCCTCTCTCTTTCTCCCTCCTTTCCCTCTCTAAAAATAAAAAATAAATAAATAAATTTTTAAAGGAAAATAAACATCCAGGGGCAGTGTTTATCAAAGGACCCTTGTTTGGGTCACAGGGAGGCTGCTGAAGACTGGTATGTGAAATACAAGCCTTGTATGGTGTGTTAAGTATGGATGCATACCTCTTATTTAATGCATTTGATGTTTCTTTAGGAGTCCATAGAGTCTACTATATTCTACTGAAGAAGATGTCTAACAGTAACACTACTCAAGAGACCCTGGAAATAATGAAAGAATCAGAAAAAAAACTGGTAGAAGAATCTGTAAACAAAAACAAGTTTATATCTAAGACTCCAAGTAAGGAAGAAATTGAGAAAGAGAGTGAAGATACCAGTTTGCGTCAGGAGACACAGGTAAGGGTTAGATATGCATCATATGCACATTCTTTATACCTGAACGGAAGTGTCATTATAGGTGGCATTGGGGATGTATAGGAAGCTAGTCGCTTATGCAAACACTTGATTCTCCCTGAAAACACAACTGCATCTCTCAAAAAATATCTCCTTCCCTTTTTGTCATAGACTCCACAATGAAGTCTAAAGAAGACAGAGTGAAATCCCTAATCCATGTAGATCTGAGTTACACTGGTTCTTGCTACATTTTGATATTTCTTAACTATCAAAAAATCAACTGTATACAAACACATTTAATAAGTCATAATATGGCTTATAGCATAAACTCTTAAAACTAGAGCTGCCTGGCTTTACATATAGTGTTAAATCATATTCTGGTTGTGTGAAAGCAGTCAGCATTTTCTGGGTTAGAAATAGTCTCTGAACTTGCCACTTGGTAAATGTGAGAGGAATTTCACTCTTTGGTTGCCATGTTGTTTTCCATCCAAATTCAAACGGCAGTGCAGCTATGATGGCATAGATGACGGTCAGCCACGCTTCCTCTTCTTTGGCACCTGTCCAGGCTAGACTCTAAGCCTCATGTAGCTTACCTGTTCTAAGTCCTCCTCTTCTCCCGTAGTCACCGCTGGTTTCCGTTGTCACCCTAGCCCAAACCACATAAATCTTTTCCTTCACACCCAGGAGTGAGACTAGTCTTTATTAGATTCTTAGGAATTAGACTGTTCATTTAAAAAGCAGTAGCAACAATATTTTGGAGGGTTGGGAAACTTGAAGCATAATTTCCCTTGACAATTCAATACACCTAGGCCTTGTCTTCTTTAAAGAGTAGAACAGCAACAACATAAAGGGATGAATTAAAATCAGACAGCTCTCTGAAATATTTTGTTCTCTAGCTGCCCGCTTTTCTGTCTTTCCTCTTAACAGTTTGCCAGATCTCTGTCCTGGCTGCTTCTCTTTCCATTATCTTTTGCATGTGAGTTGTCATTCCCCACTCATCCCTCCGGAGTTTGTGGAGACAGTCTGCCACTGTCCCATCCATACTTCTAGACTCCACTGGTACAAGTAATGAATTTTAAATCCTCGGGACAGATATGTGATGAATGTTTAATTATGCGCTGCCATGTTACATAGAAGATAATAATTAAATGAACTTTTCTGTCCAAGTTAACTCTGTTCTCAGGAGACTGTTTTAAGTGGTGTTCTGAACTCCAGTTGTGTGTACTTCTTGAAGACAGGTAGAAAAGAAAGGATATCTATAGGTTTTATATGCCTTATGGACACTCTGTTGGTTTAAAAATGTCTTCATCTAGATATACAAATAGGGTGTGTAGGAGGTTGGGCGGAGAACCTGTTTGCCCTTTGACTCCTTTTGCAGCTGCTAGAGCAGGTGGAGCTGCTGCTGCCATCTGCTGGAGCTCCTGCTCCTTCCACAAAGTCTTCAGTGTTTTCCGCCACCCTTTCCCCTCTACCGTTTCCCAAAAGGGCATGTATACCTCCAAAAGCACTACAAGTTCTGTTTTTCTCCTGCCTTCCCCCTGACTCACATCCAGGAAGTCTCCCCAAGAATCTTTCTGATGCTGTCAAGGGAGTGCCTGTTATGAACTAGAGGTGGAAAGTTTGTGGAAAGGGGACTTTGATTTTTTGTACTGTGTGAGACATATTCTTAGAATCAGCAGTTGGAGCTCAGAACATCTTTTGCATGGGAACAGTTCTATAAATGCAGGTTCTGAGATTCAGTTTAGAATGGGCAAAGCTTTGACTTAACACATACTGAACTTAGGTGGGTCCTTTAAATAACCAGATGCGTATGGCCTCCTAGCTGAGCTTTCTGCCTTTAAACTTGTAATCCCTTCTGATTCATCTACCATACTGCTTTAGAAAGATGGTTATGAAATAAAGATCTCATTGTGTTAATTCCCCTCAAACTTTCTGTGTGTTTTACTGCCCTAGGCTAAGTCCCAGATTTGTCAGCATGACATATTGTGACCCAGTTCCTTACCTGCCAGTCATCTGCCTCTGGCATCCTATGTTTCAGCATTATGTGATTCCTTGGTCCTATTATAAATAGGGCTAAAAAGCTTGGGACAGCATACTTTTGTACATGCTTTCTCTGACCAGAGGCCCTCCTTGGCATTCTTTCCCTGGCCACCTCTAGCCTTCAAATCTCCCCTGCCAACAGTTGCATAATACCGATTTATCCTTCAAAACTCAATCTCAATGTGCCTTTCTCCTGGAAGCCTTCCTTAACGACATTACTTACCCATTGCAGCCCTACATTGTGTAATTCTTCAGTTAATGTCTGTCTCCTTTATAGAACTGTAAGCTCCACGAGGCCCAGGATTAGGTCAGTTTACGCTTACCATTGTCGCTCTAAGACCCAACTCAGTTTCTTGCAGGCACTCAGTATTTGTTAATGTATAAATTTGTGCATTGCTACGTCTGAGTTAGATACTTGCACTGTGTGCTCCTATAGCACTCCACGCGTACCGTCTCTAGTGTACTTAATGTACTGTTATCATTTCTCAGCCTTTTGGCTAAGATCAAGTGTAGTATCTGTTCTTATCAGTTCAGTGTACTGTATTGTAATTGTCTGTCTTCTTCAACAGGATTATGAGTTCCTTTTTGACAAGGTTTGTGTCTTTTATCACTGTGTCCTCCAGTAGTTAGCATGGTGTCTGGTGGATGTATTAGGCTTTTAACGTATGTTTGACTGTTAAATGAAAACTCTTCTGGGAAACAAGCAGATCTCTACATACATTGCTTATAGGGTTATAACCTCTTTGAAGGACAATTTAGTAATGTTTTATAAAATTTTTAAATGAACTACAGATATACTTTATTGGTAGGTATACTCAGTGTTGTAGTCATTGAAGCATTGTTTATACTAACAAAAGATCAGAAACATCCAAAATGGCGCAATTTAAGGGACTAGTAGAGTAAGTTAAGGTACAGCCACACAGTGGGATACCATGTGACCGTTACTAAAAACAGTAGATCTTCTATAAAATGATATCCATGAAAAAAAAGTTCATAAAAGCGAGGTTCAGAACAGTATGTACAATATACTTCTATTTGACTTTAAAAAAACTTGTGTGTATGTAACAAGCTTATATGTACAATAAGCTTATTATGTATGTATAAAAGATCTCTGGAAAGATGATAAGAAATTCATTATTAGTTGAGGGAGCCAGGTAGCTAGGAGACAGATGCCCCCATTAATACCTCTTAAATGTTTGTACCGTGTGTGTTATTACCTATTTAAAAAAAAAATGAGAAAATACTGCTTCACCTCTTTTCCGTGGCGCCTGGGAGGCGGTCGGCTGCTTCAAGATGAAGCTGAACATCTCTTTCCCAGCCACTGGCTGTCAGAAACTCATTGAAGTGGACAATGAACACAAACTTCGTACTTTTTATGAGAAGCGTATGGCCACAGAAGTTGCTGCTGACGCTCTGGGTGAAGAGTGGAAGGGTTATGTTGTTCGAATCAGTGGTGGGAACGACAAACAAGGTTTCCCCATGAAGCAGGGTGTCCTGACCCATGGCCGCGTCCGCCTGCTGCTGAGCAAGGGGCATTCCTGTTACAGACCAAGGAGGACTGGGGAGCGAAAGCGCAAATCAGTTCGGGGTTGCATTGTGGATGCCAATCTCAGTGTTCTCAACTTGGTCATTGTAAAAAAAGGGGAGAAAGATATTCCTGGTCTCACTGATACTACTGTGCCTCGTCGACTGGGGCCCAAAAGAGCTAGCAGAATCCGAAAACTTTTCAACCTCTCTAAAGAAGATGATGTCCGTCAATATGTTGTGAGAAAGCCCCTAAACAAGGAAGGTAAGAAACCTAGAACCAAAGCACCTAAGATTCAGCGTCTTGTTACTCCACGTGTCCTACAACACAAACGTCAGCGTATTGCTCTGAAGAAGCAACGTACTAAGAAAAATAAAGAAGAGGCTGCAGAGTATGCTAAACTTTTGGCTAAGAGGATGAAGGAGGCCAAAGAAAAACGCCAGGAACAAATTGCCAAGAGACGTAGGCTGTCCTCTCTGAGAGCTTCTACCTCTAAGTCTGAGTCCAGCCAAAAATGAGGTCTTCTAACAGTAACAAATAAATAAGGATAAACATCAAAAAAAAAAAAAAGAAAATACTGCTTCATATTCCTGGGCTATGACTTCCCTTACTGTAACAGATCTTGCCACTGACCAGATCAGCCACCATTTCTTATGCTTTCCGTTCACCCTCCCATTTCTCCATTTTGTATTGTAGTTGTCTTGTTCAGTAACTAGTGAACAGAACAAAGGAAAAGGAAATCCTTACCTACCCAGGACCATACTGGTACCCTGACTCTGTCTTGTTTTCCCTCCCCCACACACCAGCCTCTGTTCTCTTCTACCTCAGGGGCAGTGAGTTCCACCCAAACATCTCAGAAACCCTAAGTACCTCATCCCATATTTAACTTTACCCAGCCTCTTCCCCAAATCCCTATTTTGACTTCTCAGCTATTCAGAAACTACATCAATCAATTAGTTGTTTCTTCCTTCATCCCACCTCTGGCCCCCATTCTTCATCTTCCTTAGCTTCTACGCTACTCCTTACCCGCTCTCCTTATTTTCCCTTTGCTCTGGAAGTCTTATACTGATATTCCATTCCCCCTTCTTTTTATTCTGTCCCATCTTATATCCCTAACCCAGACAGTCTATAAGAGCCACAACCTGGAGCTTAGAACTGGGAAAATTCTCAGAGGGAGGCAGTTGGCAAGAAGAGTCTTTATTCTGTTTCTGCACCCATAGGGACAGCTGTTTTCAAAGTATCTCAAATTGAGACTCTGAATGCATTGTCTTATAAAGATGTTATTTGTAAGTGATGGCTAGGGGTCATATTTTATGTCCACGGGCATCCTAATCAGGACAAGGTTCTATGGTATAACCAACAATTTTTATCAATCTGTGAGATAGGCCAACCAGTCAGTGTCTTCCCATTTTTAATCTCCATGGTGAGTGGTGATGTGGCTAATTGGCCTGTGGTGCCTTCCATGTCATGGTTGCTAGAGCTGTAGCACAGGGAAATAACCACACCAAGGGGTCTCATCATAGTTTGGCTGTTGTAATAATAGTTTTACAGTTAGTTCTTTTTCTCTGTAAAGTTGTATTGCTTTTAATTTGTGTTGATTTTTCCCCACCTTTAATATTTTCTAATCCCCTTCTAACAGAGGCGGACATCCGGCCATGGTCATGCCAGGAAAAGAGCCAAGGTGAGGGCTTTTTCTCCAAAGCTTCCTTTCTGGTGTTATTAGTAATACATTTCACAAATGGATTTACCACTAATATCTAGTGTATTTGCATTATACATAGGCAAAGTTTTTTGCCTGAACTTTGTACCCTAGCTGCGAATATGCATACACACGAATACACACACTGAGAGACATGCACGCACACATTTCCTGTTGTAAGATCTGGCTGTAAGTTCAGTCACATTCTGTTTCTGATACCTAGAAAGTTGCCCAGCTGGACCCTCCCACAAAGCCTCAGCAAACTGGTCCTGGTTCTGCTTCAGTGCTAGTTTCCCTGCTCAGCTCTGGCTTCTCCAAGAGGATGGCTGCTATATGAGTCTTACTTTTTTCTCTCAACATTTTCTCCATATGAAATTTTTCCTTTTTTTTCTATTTTCACCAATAACTTTATTGATTTGGCTATTTCCATATGAAATTTTTAAAGATAAATTGTGCCCCATTAGTAGAAACAACTCACCATTTTGAACATCCTAAAAATACAGCCATTTTTTTTAATGTTTTACTTTTTTAGCTTGTGACAGGGAGGAAGACTTCGTTTTTAATCATGGTATGATAAAATTGGCACATCACAGATCATTTTAAGCAGTGTTATCAGGGAGGACTATGTGTGTGTGCTAGCATATTTATTTTAGTTGGGAAACCATAAAATATTAAACCTTCTTGCAGTGGAAAGAATTATCACCAGAAGTAATAATTAAGGGTACCCACCCTTTTCCCCCAGGAAAATAATGGCAGAATATGAGTGGCCCCACCATTTTGTTTCTTGGGTGTGAAGAAGGCTGCTGTGTGTGATGAGCTCCGTGCCCTGCCTCACACAGCCTGGTCCACAGTGGTGGGCTTGGCACTGAAGGTCCCACAGACAGTGTTCACTGCTATTTCACTTCCACTCAGACTTTTTGAGTTAAGTAAAACAATTACTATCTTGATTTTACAGATGTGAAACCTTGGCTTAATGAGATTGATAAGTTTGACAGAGGACTTTTATTAGTAAGTGGCAGAACTAGGCTTGAAGTCAGTTCTTCAGACTTGGAAGTTTTTTTCACAATACTGCACTACCTAGAATATATATACCATGTTTTATGCTTTTGTATTCACTGTAAACATTGATTTTACTGTAAGAACCCAGTAAATGTTTTTATAGGTAGATTTCTTATGAGTCACTCTATAATTTTTAGCTTTGGAGATTCCTAGGAGAGCAGTGATTTGCAAAGTGGATTTCAGATATTTGGGGGGATTCTCCAGTCGACACAAGTAAACCAAATGGATTCACTTTTGGTGAATTCTCAGTTGTTAGAATGTTTTCTGTCTTTCTCTTTACTGTATTTTTAGATACTTCTTTCTATATTTACCACCTAAGGTTTAGAGTCATCTAGCATCTATTGTCTACTGTATGCTAGGTGCTATTTATGGTACATATGTTTACATACTTTCTGTCATCTAATTCTTACAACAGCCCTTTAACTATTTTTATCCCAGTTTTATTGAAAAACGAGACCCAGAGAGACCAAGTAATTTGCTCAAGGCCTCATAGCTCATAAACAAAAGCCAGGAGTTGAAGCTAGGACTTCTGGCTCTTAGATCCAGTGTCTTTCTGCTAAGATTTACTGCTGTGTATACTTAATAAACTTCTGAGTCTGAAATTGGAGCACTGGGCTAGAGAGAGAGAAAGAAGAGCCAAGAGAAGTGGTTTTCCTATCATCTGTCTAAAGTAGCTATTTAGTTTTTTTATATGTCTACTATTATAAGCAGGAGAATTATCTTTCTTTTGCTGCAGGGGGGTGAATTATCTTTAAGTAAATAAGGAACTGGCAAGTAGGACCTGTTTTTTTAAAAGCCCCATTTAATAGAAGCAGCAACTAGAGCCAAAGAGGATGTGCACCATTCAGCCAAAAGCTTTCTGAATGTCTACCAAGGGAATATATATGTTGTTTGTTTTTTCTCAGTCTAATTCCAAGC
Source organism: Tonatia bakeri (assembly GCA_004024845.1). Taxonomy (NCBI): domain Eukaryota; kingdom Metazoa; phylum Chordata; class Mammalia; order Chiroptera; family Phyllostomidae; genus Tonatia; species Tonatia bakeri. The sequence goes on from PVIA01000474.1 coordinate 13,292, forward strand.
TCAAGTTGGTACGCAGCCTGGCAGTGTGTGAGGAGTCCTCTGCCCCATTTGCTGATGGGCCACTAGAAACCCAGGTAGGTCCTTTGTAAGAGTAAGTGTAGCTTTTGAGTTTGGCACTTGGTTGGTAATCTGTAGTATAGCACCCACAATGTCACATTAGGCTTGGAAATCAGGGTAGAAGGAACTTTAAAACAAGCCATTACAGTAAAGTATGGCCTGGGTGAGAGCAGGAGTGTAGGTCTTCACACTTGGACCACCCATGATGATGCAGACAAGAAGATTCCGGAGCTGGATCTCGTTTTCCCACCCACATCCTTTTTCTCTGGTGGTTAGAACCATGTCCATCCAATTTCTACACCAGAACAGCCAGTGTAACTTGAACTGCCCATATAATATAAGGCTGTGGTTGTTGGTGGAAAAGGCTTGGCCTTTTACCCTTTTGGTAGAACAAAAGCTGAAGCAATTTAATTTAAAAAATACTCTCTTCTGTAAGAGAATGCTGCTACCCCAAGATTTATCTTCTTTGAGATTTCAAGGGAGCTATGGGAGAGTTAAAACCCATTTCCCCTTTGATTATATTTCTCTCTACCCTTATCCAAGGATATAATTCAATTGCACATCAGCTGCCCCTCTGACAAAGAGGAAGAAAAGTCCACAAAGGATGTCCCTGAAAAGGAAGACAAGGACAAAAACAGAGAAAAGGTCCCAAGGAAGATGCTGTCTAGAGGTGAGGACTCTCCCCCTGTTCTCATATGTCCTAAGGCTTGGTTCAGCAGTGCCCTTTCCTTCCATTGTGAAGTCTGGTGCCTGCCGGCCTAACTGGCCCAGCAGTTCATTGTATCCTGCTTACTTCATGGTTGCTTGGGATAGTGCCTGACAAGGTTACTTTTGGGGCAGTTACTTTCTCTACTGCTCTAGCTAACTCTGTCTTAGGGGCTCACATGCCACAGATAGCTATTCCATTAACATTGGTGCTACCATGGGAGGACATTATATTCAATTCTGATTTTATTTTTGCCCTGGAGTAAATAGTGACGTGGACCATTACTGGTTGCAGCTCTTCCAGATACCATTTATATTTTGGGATGCTTGACGTAATTTTTTTAACAATGCAGATTCTCATATTAAGCTCTCTTTGGTTTTAAACTCTTGGGCTGATAGCAAAAAGACATGGTCCATAAAAATGATACTGGAGCCCTGGGTGGGTAGCTCAGTTGTTTGGAGCATCATCCTGATAACACCAGGGTTGCGGGTTCAATCTCTGCTCAGGGCACATACAAGAATCAACCAATGAATGCATAAATAAATGGAACAACGAACTGATATTTTTCTCTTTCTCTTTCTTCCTTCTCTCTCTCTTTAAAAATCAATTTAAAAATTTTTCTTTTTTAAAATTTTTTATTGTTTATTCTATTACAGTTGTCCCGATTTTTTTTCCATTTTGCCCCCCCACCCAGCCCACTCCTCTAGCCCACAGTCAGTCCCATCTCTGCTGTCCATGTCCATGTGTTCTTTATTTGTATACATGTTCTTTAAAAATGTTTTTAATGTGTAAAAGAAATGATAGTTGAGAGGAAAAGGACAACCTTGAGACTAAAATTTTATAAATGAATACAAATTATCATCTAAATAGTCAACATTTGAGCTTATTTGCTGAGATTCTAGAAGATTCAGCCTTGACTCCCCTTACCTGGAACTTATTTTCCTTAACTAGAATAAAAGCAGCTTTGTTTCGGTCAGGGCATTCAGTGATACTTACCAATGGTAAGGTGGTTTTGCACTATAATTCTGATGCAACACTGTGACTGTAATTGTCATGAGTAATTTTGGGGGGCTGGTAAATCAAAGTCGTTCTGGATTTTAAACTAAAACCCCTGAAGTTTGATTCTGCTTTTCCTGTACTCACTCTCCTGATCAGTTTGTGGGTTTCTGCTTAGGATTAGATAATCATGCAAGGCAGTTTTATTTATTTTAAATTTCTCTTGTTGTGGTGGTTTTAGACTCCAGCCAAGAATATACGGACTCCACTGGAATAGACCTACATGAATTTCTTGTAAATACACTGAAAAAGAACCCAAGGTAATAACATGATTTGATGGAAGGGGGAAAAGGGCCTGTGGCCAGAAGGATGCCCAAGAGGCCAAATAGCTTCTCAGAATTTTTCCATTAGAATCTAGGATACCCATCCCCACCCCCCACCATTTCTCTTCAGTGCAGTTTTATATTCTGTGGGGGGTTCAGAATACCCTCACACTGAGGCTTCAGCTTTCAAAAGAATTGAGAAAAATTCTGTAGAAGAAGAATGCAGAGACAAAGAAATATGTGGCTTAGGAGTACAATTAAAAAGCACAGAAGAAAACAATTGATTTGTACATAAGCTAAATCATAATATTTTTAAAATTCTATAAATAATCACATAGAATATAGAATAATGATTAGATTTCTAAGTATTAAGTATGTGTTTATATGAATATGACTGCCAACAGAATTAGGTTTCTGATAAAGGTAATGAAGTGCACAGATAGCTGGGTCTGCAAAATGCGTGCTTGATTGTTTTAAGAAGGCAGTGAGGCATGGCAGGCCCTGCACTTAGGTCCGCTGTTGGGGCATGGCTCTGTCTCTCCCTTCAGTTTCTGTAGTGAGCAGGTTGCGTTCTCAGTCCTCACTCCGAATGTCTACGGGAGGCTGCTTTTTGTTTTGTTTTCATCTTTTCTAAACAGGGACAGAATGATGCTGCTAAAATTAGAACAGGAGATTCTGGAATTTATTAATGACAACAAGTAAGTTACTTAAATGAAATTCAAATTTAGAGATGGGAGGGGCACCAAAAGAAATTTAGGTACAATTTTAGGATATCCCTGTTTCGACTTTTCCTTGAAGTCTGAATTTTGAAGTAAGTATTCACTAGAAACCAAAAGCAGTTAGAGAAAAGTAATTAGAATGGATTAAAAAGTATGTGTGCAAAAATCAAGTGAGGTGTTTAAGTTATTGCATAGACTTCAGTTTAAAGAATGTATATCTATCTTTTCAACAGTTAGCACTTGTCCTATATTATTTTATTCTTGAATTTCTCCCTTCTTTCTTTGTCGACTGTCATCCAGGTGGATGAGACCTAGACTTAAGGAGTAGTCGTAATGAGGATAGTGGGTTAGAATGATCTACAAATTACTTAGCTCTAAAGAAGCTGAGAGAACCTTTTTGGTTCCCAATGAATAAATGTTGAGTACCTTTCTTATAATATGTCTATTTCTTCTAAGAAATACCCCACTTTAGATACTTTTTTTAAAAAATTACAATTCCCTATTTATCCTTATTTTGCTTTTTTTCCCCTGGTTTCCCTTCAGTAACCAGTTCAAGAAGTTCCCTCAAATGACCTCATATCATCGGATGCTCTTACACCGGGTAGCTGCCTATTTCGGGATGGACCACAATGTTGATCAAACTGGAAAAGCTGTCATCATCAACAAAACCAGTAACACAAGAATGTAAGGGAGGGAACCGCAGATTGGGAAGACTTTCCTAGGATGGCTTCTGGGGTGGGAGAGGAAGGTTGTAGGATCAAGATGTCCTTTTCTGGGGAGGGGATGGTGAGGGGCTATATTATCAGTTCCTCCTCTTTTCTCACTCCAGTGAGGCCTTGGAATTAGATTCCAGAGGCCCTGGTGTTCTGTGAAGACCGGCTCCTGGCCTCTCTTCACCTTTACTGACAGGGCAGGTGCAACGTTGGAGGAAAACAAGTTATAGATGTATAAAGAACAGCCCCTGAGGATTTCATTACAACCTTCATGTGACTTTTTGATGCCTGATTACAGAAATGCCCTGAACGGGAGTTGTGGAATTTTAAAGAGCTGTGCTAGGAGGTCTGCATCCTAACAACAGAGTTTTTTCCCTCCCTTCCACATTTCTCTACCAATCCCAGCCCTGAACAGAGGTTCTCAGAACATATAAAGGATGAGAAGAATACAGAATTTCAACAGAGATTCATTCTCAAGAGAGATGATGCCAGTATGGACCGAGATGATAACCAGGTAAAGAATGGAAAGGGGTGGGTGTATAGAGAGGTTGCAGTAAGAGAAACTGGGAGGGCAGAAGAATTTTTTGTGGGACGGCGAAAACTCGAAATGTCTTAGTATGGAAAAATACACTGAGCTATACTAAGTTGGCTTTGGCTTAATGTTGAGGGTTGACTATACTTGCTGAGCTGAATGCCACCCTTTTAGGCCCAGAGAGACATGGTGCTGAGGTTTGCTGGGTTTTCTCATTTGGCCTGGAACTCTCTGGTTTTGCCACTGACTTCTAATTCCATGTCATTTAGGGACAAAGCAAAGTCCCTTCCTGCTTCAGCTTTGATTCAGCTGATGGCTTTATTCTTTTTTTTCTTTACTAGTTAGGGATTTCTTTGGGAACCACCCAAAACTACTTTATCCTACTTCCACTCTTCTCCTAGCTCAGGGCTGGCCTTGATCTGATTTGCCCACTTATAAAGGTGTTTTTGATCCCTTTCTGCAAATGCTTTTCCCTAGTCCTTCCACCAAGGTGAGTGAGTTCATTTGACTTTTGATGCTGGGAACCACAGATGGTATCCCCTTTTTGATACACTCCTATGGGAATGAGAAGTTACCAGTCTGCCCCATCTTTTCATGTATGGGCCTGGCTGCTGCCCTGACTTTGAGCCTGCACTTTAGATAGTAAGTTATTATTTGGGGGTTAGTTTTCTAGCCACTTAACAGGGTTTAGATCGAGCCTGCTTCTGCTTGACCTCCAAAGGAGGTTAGGTGGAGAACCAGGATTAAAGTTTGAAAAGCATGGTTGGGTAGCACCAATTCGAGTCTTCCTGATTAATGATAATTGTATCTTACCTCTAGAGTCAAAATTAGTTTCCTTGGGATATCATATATTCTTGAGAACAGGACTTTTCCTGCTTGTTACAGAGTTTGAAGAAGTCCTTTTGAGAAAAGTGCCATTATCTGCTGTGGACAAACCCATTGGGTCTGATTGAAAACAATGAGATACACAAAAAGGCAAAATTTTAAAAAACAAGAAAGAGCCTTTCCATCCTGATGCCCTTCTCTCCATTTTCCCAAACCCCTTTTTCTGTGGATCAGGAATTATTCAGGCCTCAAGGCACATTGAAGCGGTGTGGAATCTGTCCCTGTTGTAAACTTTTCATCTCTCAACTTCAGGCTTGATCCATACTAGGTTAGGCTCTGTGTACGTTCTGTCTGTGATATTAATAATAGACACAGTAATTGCTTTTTTATTGAGTGTTTTTCCTGACCTAGACTCTTTTCCTAACACATTTTGTACATTATCTCTTAATGTTCTCCACAACCCAGTGTAGATGGGGGGTTATTAGCTCCCCTTTAGATGTGAGAAATCTGAGGCTAAGAGATGCTATTTGTCTGAAGTGACATTACTCAGAGGCGGCAGAGCTGAGTTCCCGCCTGACTTCAGAGCCCATTATGCTCTTTCTACTCTGCCACTGGTTTGCCAGTGCTAGGATCTGAGGACAACATAGCACTGTAAGGTCCTGTGTCTTGGAATGGGATATGTAAAAGGGCATACAGTAGAATTTAGGCTCTTAAGCTAGTGAGAAGTAAATCTAGTCAAAGGTTGATAATTTGAAAGTTATGCCTAACTCTGGTGAAATTAGGAAAATCAGCCTAGAGCAGCAGTCTCCCTGGTTGCTTCATATGAAGCTTTCAAAGCCTCTGAACTGAAGGTCAGAATCTTTTTATAACCTGACAACATTCATTTATTTGATGGGTTACCTACCTCAGAGTTCCTTGCCTTCAAGAGCAGTACAGAAAAAGACACTATAACACCCTACCCAGGATAGTGCTCACAACTCACAGGCCAAGAGAGGAAAAGATAGCATTGGAGAGTTGGGTGGTAGACTAGCCAGTGGGGCGATCTGCTCAGCTGTCCCCTCTAGTCACCTCGCTATATCTGTCAGAGAATGTAGGGCTGTCTGTCCTCCATTCCCTTCTTTTCTCTTTCTGTCACTCTCTTGCCTCCCTTCATTATACCTTATTTGTCTGTTCCTTTCTCTGTCCATCCTTCTTTCTGTTCTGCTCTGTTCTTTCTCTTTACCTCTTTGTGTTGCTCTGTTCTCTTTCTTCTTTATTTCTGTAATTTCTCTCTCCCTCCCTCCAAGAGCTATAGTTACAATGAGAAAGAAATTCTTAAGCATTGAGTTTAGCTTCACCCTTGGGATTTTATTTCCAAGGCCCTCTTTGCCGAGCTGTGTGTGACTTGGATGTTCAGGCCATGGCATTCATTCATGACTAAAGAAGGGATAGTGTCAGGTGCTAGATCCACGAAACTCTTCTTTACATTCAACTCTGCTAAGTATCTGTTTCTTCTCCCTCTCTAACTTTTTCCTTTCCCTTGTGTTCCCTTCAGAGCAGTGTTGTTTATTCCCTCAGCTATTCTTTTGATCCTTACTGATTGGAGAGTACCGATTACTATAAGGAAGCAACCCAATCCTCATAAATAGTTGTTGTTCTTGATCCTCTGGGGTTGGGGGATGGGAGATGGAGAGGCCCCAACTATCCAGAAAACCTGATCTCCCAAACTGCATGGTCAGATGTACCCAGTGAAACCTGTTCAACACTGGAAATTTTATTTCTTTTTTTTTTCCATTTTTTTTATGGCAACTATAAACTCTCCCGGTTTCTCTTCCTTGCTGGTGTGCAGTGAGCTTGCAGTACGAGGAGAACTTAACTAGCTTAATTCTGCTCATCGATCTAGATCAGAGTTCCATTGCAGGATGGAAGGAGGAGCAAGTCAATAGAAGAGAGAGAGGAGGAATATCAAAGGGTCCGAGAGAGAATATTTGCCCGAGAGGTAAGTGTAGCTTCTGAGAGTTGTCAGCCCACAGCTTTTAGCTCTTAATCTTTGGAACTGTGAATGGAATGAATCCTCCGTAAATGTGTTGTTTTGTGTTTGTTTGTTTGTTTTTTAACCAAAATCAGCCAGCTCCAGATTTGATCTCTAAATTAAATGTGTCTTATTGGGACACTGCAGGTTTTTATTTGTATTATTTTTATTACATTCTGCAGTACGGAATATAAAGAGAACAAATGGAGTGACTGAATTTGGTGGAGATGAGTAGATGGAAGATAGAAATGGTTTTGGCAGGGCTTACGGAAGGGCTCTGAATCTTGCCTGTCAAACCCCTCTCCCACTTACCCTCTTTCACTTCCACTATTCATTCTAGGCATCTTTGCTTCTAAGTGGAAGGGTTAGTTTCCACACAGCCTGTACATTCATCTTGTTCGGCCAGCCTCGTTTTTAGGATATGTCGGTGATTGTTAGAGCACAGGTCTGGCATCCATTCTGTGAGCTCCACATTCCATATGCACAGAAGGTACCACTCACTAGTCCCTCCAGTCTCTGCCTGAATAGAAAGTCTCTTTCTTCCTATATTTCTTAACTTACTTCTTAGAATAGGACTGGCTCCTCGGGCTAAAAGCCAACATGAATAATTGTAGACAACTTTATTCTTAAAAATTGTGGGCCATACCAAATATACTTGATACCCCTGTCTGTATCTAGTGGCCTTTGCCTACCAGACTGAAGAGAAATATAGCAGAAATTCAGGAAAGGCTGTGGGTAGGCAAGAGAGGAACAAATTTCCAGAAAATGAAGGATCCAGAAAGCACCATCTTATAGTCAAATTAGGAAAAAAAAGAGGAAGAGCCAGCTTCCCTTTATTGTCAAAAGATGGCCAGTTTTAATCCACATACTTTGATGGACAACACTTTCCACTCTCCCCGCCGTCAGGAAGACTATGCACTCATCATCACCTGCCTCAGAAAAACACTGTCTCCGACTTCAAGAAAACTGACCTGCTATGTGAACTTGTTCCCTTGTCTCAGGAGACCCAAGTGTTCTAAGGATCCTCACTGGGGACAGATATATGACAAACCTTCTGGCCCAAAGTCCAAAAAGAAGGAATCTTCTTACCATCTGTTACATTCAAAGTCAGGAAAATCGGTCCTCTAATTATACAATCAGGATAATTGGATAATCCTCCAAAGAGGTTCTCTAACCTTTACCTACACACCAGTTGTGTGGAATGAGAGGAGAGAGGTCATTTGTACATGGCTGTAGCCATGTACAATTCAGTGGTGACCCTGAATTGCAAACAGAGCAGGTTGATGGATGATAATAGCAAAAACTTATCAGACACTCTTCTTAGCACTTCACATAAGTTATTTAATCCTCATGCTAGTCTTATGAGGTAGATTATATTATTTCCTCATTTTATAAATGTGGGACTGAGGCAGAGACAGGTTAAGTAATCTAAAATCACACCACTAGTTAAAGAGCTGGTGTTTTAATTCAGTTAGTCTGGCTCCAGAGTCCATGCTCTTAACCCCTAAAGTAAATTACCTCTCAACAGCTTGCTCTACTCTAAGCTCTTTGGATTAAGAAGTACCAGTGACATCAGAGCATAGCAATCTGTGATGTGCACCCCTGCCTCACTGACATGTGGAGAATGACTGTCCTGCCATGCCAGCCATTAGCAAAGCCACAGATATTCTGAAAGTACAAGCAACTTCTAATGTATTGGGGCTCATTTTAACAACACTGGAATATGTCTACCTACAACCATAACAGAGTCAGAGTTAGCTCTCCTCTCCTTTTTTCTCCTGATGTTTAATCTTTCAAGCCTCTACTAATATGCATATTCTTTGTTAAATCCTTGTGGATTTATCACTTTCAGCATTTCCTACGTCTTGCTGTGGTAGAGGCATCAGGAATCCCAGAAGTTCTGGACAAGTGAAAAAGGCCAAAGCCCAACCATACTACAAAGATTCGCGTGTGGAGAGGAACCTGGCCAGTCAAAGGGAGATGATTAAGGGTGGAGTTGTAGGTTGGGGCAGAGGGGAGGAAGATGGCAGTGCAAACAGAAAGGGAAGTGTCAAGAAGGGTGTTTGGATGGAAATGCTGGTGCTGCAGCCTTCTCTGGAGCCTGAGCTGTATGTTGGGGGAACTGCCCCCATACAGGCTCTGCTCTGTGTGGAGCCCACCCTGCTCAGCAGATGGACACTTTTGGTACCTTTTTCTAAGGCATGGGAGTCCGCCAGAATGCTTACTTCACTCAGCTCAGTGGCTTTGTCAGGAAATGATCCCCAAAAGGAATGTTTCGGGCTTTTAATTTTCTCATTTTTTTTAGGCTCTAAAAAGTACCTGCTTCCCCAATTTCTTACTCTCCTTGGGTCTCAGGTCAGAATGCCTTTCATTTTGGCCAGTGTAGAGGACAAAAATGGAATAATCATTGAGGATGATTTCCAAGACGACTAAATTTTTCTCTTATCTACCTTTTCCCTTTCTTTGAACACACTCTTTACTTTAGCACACCAGTTATGTTCAGTTTACCTCTAAGAGAGAATAAATTGAGAGCTTAAAAAGGAAATAGTAGGTTAATCACTTTCTTCTTCCTCCTTTCCTTCTAATTTTATCAACCTCTCTTTTTAAAAATCCCGAGAAGGCTAAAAATGCTTAATGCTCTATCCCATTAAAGGTGAGAAGTCAGATTGGGTGTGTGGGTGTGGGTCATCCTGTCCCTGCTCCCTCTCTCCCTGTTGGGGGGTGAGCTTGGTTTGAGGACCTTGGGTATTCATAGCATCATGGACACCCTTTTCGGTTATGCCATGCTGTTTTCTTATAAGTTATTTTCCGTTTTCTCCCCCTCACCTAGACTGGCCAGAACGGATATCTAAATGACATCAGGTTAGTACCACCTAGCATGTTCCCTGCTTCTCATTGAGCTTTGTCAGTGAGGTTAATATAATCCTGTAATGATGCTTTTCTTTGATGTTAACCAACAGACTCTCCAAAGAAGCCTTTTCTTCTAGCTCTCACAAGAGAAGGCAGATTTTTAGGTACTTCTGTGTAATCTATATCTCTCCTTGTTTTGTTTTGTTTTGTTTTGTTTTTTTAATTTTGTTTTGTTTTGCTGTAATCTTTTCAGCGGAGTGAGTTTGCTCCATGCATGGCTGCTTGTGGAATAATTCAATCTGTGGTTTTTGCAACATTGGATATTTTTCCTCATTAAAACAAAGGCTTCTGCTCAGTGACTTTATTTTTATTGTTGCTGATTTCATTTTAAGTTCTAGATAGGTGGTGAAGGGAACCAAATAGTTATATGGGATAGATACAGTTTCTTCCCAGAAATTTGCTGGAACTGGGCATTTTTGGAGGATTTCAACATACTAAGGTAAAAGAATGGGTGTCTTCTAAGCTACCTTTTCTGAATCTGTGGAAAGATGTGAAGAGCTTATCCCTGACCCAGCATAGGGAATGTTTTGTGTCTTTAAGGAAGAGTAATACAAACATATGTGTAAAAACACATACAAACACCTCTCTTTGTCATTTTCTCTTTGAAACATTGTAATTGGTAAGATAACCCATTTCTGAGGCACCACAAGGACCTCAGAAAGACTTCATCTGCCTTAGACCACCTTTACAGCATGTCCTTCACGTGATTGCCCATGATGAAAGTTTCTGTATTAACTTCTCCAGTGCCGAATACTCTCCATCCAAAGCAGTCAGGAGAGCCTCCCTTTTATTGTCTCTCCATTCCACTCCAGCAGGTTACACAAGGTGGTGGTGAGAGAGATACTACTTTAAGACCGGTCCTGGCACCAACTCATGTTAAGTGTGTTCTTCCCATTTACTCTAAGGAAACTCTAGAGCACAGAAAACCTGAGTATTTAATGCCAGAATTCAGGTCTAACCCTTTCCAAAGAGCTTCTCTCTTGTTGAATCCTAAGCTTGATAGAACCTGACTAACTCAGATTAGAGCTGTCATCCCCAGTATTTCAGTTGTCCCTTCCCTGTTGTCCTTCGTAAAGCTATTCACACCATCTGCAGATTGGAATAGAGAGATTTTCATTCTTGGGATGGAGGATTTCTCTCCCTTTCCATATCTTTTCCTAGACTGTCCTACCCTGAGGTTTGTCTGAAAGCCTTAAGGGGGCAGAGGGTGCTCTGTGCTGGTGGTGGTGATCAAGATAGAGTCCCCTTTCTTAAAAAAAAATTAACTCCTGTTTCATTTTGTACAGTTCCAAGTCAAAAATCATCCCAGAATATCTATAATAAGGAGTTTTAAACTAATTTCTATATGTGACTTCATGCATAGTGCTTTAAAATCGCTAAAGTATACTGTGCCTGATTCAGTCCTGATTTGGTAAACTGGTTTAAATGTAAGAAAACAAAAGCAGAGAGATTAAGTGGCCAACCCAAGTTTTTAGGGTTATTAGTGGCAAAACTGGGACTGACTCTTTTTCCATTGTACTTTTCATCATACCACACCAGCTGTCTACAAACATCATCCCTTCCTGTCTGAGTAGTGTTCCATTCAGAGCCCTAATTCAGGTTTACTTAGTGCTGTGGAGCATCAAACTATATCAAACTATGCAGATAATATCTTGAAGGATCTAGTGAGCAGGTGCAGCCCTCTCCTATCCAGACCTCTTTTATGCTGCTGCTTTCTATACTGAGTTCGGATTAAAGATCTAGGTCATTTAAATGCAGTTCCATGAACTCTTAAGGGGATATTTCTTTTTCTATTTGGGTACTAGTCCAGAACTCTAATGATTAGAAGATGATCTTCTTTAACTGCTTTATACCTTTATTCCCAAGTTTGTGAAACAAATACCGGCATACCAGATTTACTCACCCACAGTTGGCAATAACTATGGCAACTTCCCCATTCTTTCAAAGATTCTACTCCACTGATAAATAAGCCACAATGAGTATGACTGATATTTATTGCCACCTCTTCCACAAACCTCTCTACCCACTCCCTAGATGCAATAAACTGAACTTTTGGCAGCACTAAATCTACTTATAAAAACTAAGTTAGCTCTGATTTCACAGGAGTATGAGTGTGAATGTTCTCTGTCCTTCACCCCCCTCTCTCTAACACACACAACCTGATCCAGTGCTCAGAAATGAGTTTGGTAGTTTTCCCTAACTGTCTTATTTTTAGTGAAGTGGAAAGACATGACTAGAGATTGGGTTTAATTGTAGGGAAGGAAAATTGATCTTTTTCCTGGCCAAGACTCAACTCAGATTCTCTCTCAGGTTAGTCAGAAGATCATCAGACAAGCCACATTGTGAGCACTTGGCCACCACTGTCTTAGGGGAGGGAACTAATGAGTACAGAAGTGCTGCCACTATGGCCCAAGCTTCCTGGGTGTTTGGTTTAAAGTTGACTCATTCACTGTCCTCTGGTAGAAAGAAAAAGAAAATGGGAGAATTGTCCTAATACATACTGCAGTATTTGATTTAGGTATAAAAGGCCATTAGGACTTTCTGCAGAATTCAAGCTGTATTGTCTGATGAGCAGCTTCATCCATTGCCAGTGCTATATCCCATTATTCCCACAAATACACACACATCTTCATTGAGTCCTCTCAGTAGACTTGCCTTTGTCCATTGCAACAGAGCTATTGGCTCTCTCTTGGGGTCTGGTTCTGTTCCTGGAGACCCCCTCGTTTATACTTCTTTCTTGTTTCCCATTCTACTTTGACATCCCCAAGACAAGGGGGTAAAGTTTTGGGGAACCAGGAGTATTTTCTAGTCCTCTATTCTAAATATATAGAGAAAAGTTTTGAGGTCCCATATAAATCTACATGGGATTTGGAGAGGAATTAGCATGTTCCTACCCAGCTGTGTCTGTGTCGTTAGCCCACCATGTTTGGCTTGGCTAAAAACTAAAATAGTTACCCTAGCAAAGATTTTGCCCATCTTCTCTACAGTATCTTTGGAGCAGATATTCTTAAAAAAAGGTATTTTCTTTAATATTACTCCCTTAAGAAAAATACCTTATATATTAGAATAATTCTGAGCTTAGTGTGTTTGAAGCTAAGGGGATTGGGATGGGTTTTCTATTTGCTTTAGGTAGAATGGTGGTGAAAAAGACAGAGTCTGAGCTGCTGTGAGTTTTGCTTAATTGTTCCCCAGCGTATACACCAGCATCTTTGTGATTGTTGACATTTGGTTTCCTTAGGTCATCAGTTGTTGGGAGTGGGAGATGTGAAAGGAAAATCTCTGGTTCTTGGTTGCTTATTAAGCAGCAGTAAGAGCTCAGCAAGACTTAGGGCTTTCAAGCCAATGCTGTCTACTTTGAGTATAGCAGTTTATAGACACAGGCAGTGATTATAGCATCAGGACAACCCTGATATTTCTAGAGCAAAATAAGAGAGGACAAATCCCTTTTCTCCATAGTCTTGTGCCCTGCCTAGGGCAATAGGGTTATTAATATGGAGGCAACTAGGCACAGTCAGTCTCCTGCTGCTTGCCACCTTGGGTCCCAAGGGCATATTTGCTTGATCATGTGGAGGACTTCGGTCCTTAGAGACCCTGGAACCAGTTGTTCCCAGATACCAACAGAATTTCCACAGAATAGGTTAGGTCAATTCTAGACTATGACATTGAGTTTTCCAGAGTGCCCCTTTAGTGCACCATATTCCTCTTCCCACCCTTGGACCAGTGGTCAGAAGAAGCACCTCTGCTGGCTTAGGCGTGTTATGTGGAAGACCTGTTGTGGGATTTATCTGTGTCATGGGCTACTCCTGGCTTCTGGCACTAATATCTCCCAGGAGTCCTTTTGTTTTAGGAACTTCCAGAAAGAGCTGGTACGCCTCTCCGCTCCCCACTATTTCCTGCATGTGTGGGGTCCCTGCAGTGGGAGGTGGGGGGAAGAGACCACAGCCAATCTCAGCATCATGTGTGTGGTTTCCCATCCACCTCTGGTCTGACATTAAATTAGTTGCCAGTACACTGTCTTCCAGATTTGCCCCTGTGCTCTTTGTTACTATAGTGGATATTGTTCTGTCTGCTCTCATCAACTCTTGGTGGGCCAGCCAACTAACAAGAAGTTAGTGTCCATCCTCACCCCTTCTTTGCTATTGAAAAAATAGAAATGAACTCTCTCCTAGCCCTTCTGCAGAAGTGGTAGGTGGGAGGCGCTCTGACCACTGTGGTCTCTGCAGGGGGAACCGTGAGGGGCTAAGCCGCACCTCAAGCAGCCGCCAGAGCAGCACAGACAGCGAACTCAAATCCCTGGAGCCAAGGCCTTGGAGCAGCACAGACTCTGACGGATCCGTTCGGAGCATGCGGCCCCCTGTTACCAAAGCCAGCAGTTTCAGTGGAATCTCTATCCTCACCCGGGGTGACAGCATCGGGAACAATAAAAGTGGCAGTGCAGGAAGGATCTCCAGGCCAGGTACTACAGTTTCTCACCCTTTGTGTCATGTCCATCATTTCTCGCTTGTCTTCTATAAAATATCACTGATACTTGCCCTGGCTGGTGTGGCTCAGTTGGTTGTAGTGCTGTCCCGTATACCAAAATGTTGCATGTTTGATCCCCGGTCAGGGCACATACCTAGGTTGCTGGTTCAGTCCCCATTCAGGGTGCAGATAGGAGACAACGAATTGATGTTTCTCTCTCACATTAATATTTCTCTCTCCCCGACGCTTCCTCTCTCTAAAGTCAATAATAAACTTATTTTAAAAATAATAAATAATAAATATCACTGATACTTACTTTTAACAAAATACTTGTCTCAATATTATGTCTTAGAAACCTAACACAGCCAAATGAGGAGAAATTTTATTTCTTGAATGAATCCATTCTCCTTTGGAGTCCCCTCTCTGATTTTCTTTCAAACTTTCTTTCCTAATTGAAAAATACTGACTGGAGCCCTGGCTGGTGTAGCTCAGTGGATTGAGCGCAGGCTGCGAACCCAGCATCGCAGGTTCGATTCCCAGTCAGGGCACATGCCTAGGTTGCAGGCCATGTCTCCCAGCAACCGCACATTGATGTTTCTCTCTCTCTCTCTCTCTCTTTCTTTCTCTCCCTCCCTCCCTTCCCTCTCTAAAAATAAATAAATAAAATCTTTAAAAAAAAAGAAAAAGAAAAATACTGACTGGGATTAGGATATTTTATCTGATTACTAACTGAGGTGGGTCATCCCTACCAGCCCAAGTTCAGGTTACATACTGAGATGAGAATGATAGCTGCTTTTATTCTGTGGCATCTTTAGAGTTTAACTCTTTGTAATTCACTGGCAGCAGCCAGTAGGCTAGACCTTTGAAAGATACTGCTGTGACTCCTTCTCTGGAGCTTAGTCACTGAGAAAGAGCTTGTGTTTCACATGCCAGCCCTGTAAACCACTTCTTAGCTCTTCTGATCTTCTGTGTATCCTTCTCCATCTATTCCCATTGCACTGTTAGCAGAAAGATATTTAGCTCTTTATGCCCAATGGACCTTTGTTTTACCATTCTCCTGCCTATGAAGAATTGCTTGATTCTCATCCCAGGAGTTGTTTAGGTCTCATCCTCAGAAGACATCAGTAGTGGTGAAGTGCCCTGGCTGGGTAGCTTAGTTGGTTAAAGAATCGCCTCAATATACCAAAGTTGTGGGGTTTGATTCCCGATCAGAGCACATACAAGAATCAACCAATGTGGGGGAGGTGAGTATAAGGGAACTGAATGGCAATGGAAAAGAAAATACAGTAAATTACTCCTAAACTATTAAAAAAAAGAACCAGTGAATGCATAAGTAAGTGAAACGACAAATTAGTGTTTCTCCCCCCCCCTTTCTTTTTCTCTCACAATCAATCAATCATTTTTTTTAAAGATTTTATTTATTTTTTTAAGATTTTATTTATTTATTTTTAGAGAGAGGGGAAGAGAGGCAGAGAAATATCAGTGTGAGGTTGACTCTTACGTGGCCCCCATTGGGGACCAAGGCTTGGGCCCTGACTGGGAATCAAACTGGGGACCCTTTGGTTTGCAGCCTGCACTCAATTCACTGAGCCACACCAGCCAGAGCAAAAAAATATATATATATATATATATATTTAAAAGTATTGGTGAAGATTTTTGTCTCTAACTGCTGGGTCTCTGCTTCCCTTCCCTGCCTTTACACACGCCTTTATCTTCTCTTATTTAATTATGACACTAGCTCCCAAGCTGGTTTCCCTGCTCCATTCTCAGCCCTTTTTAAAGCCAATTTATGAGTCTATAACATAGATTTAATCAAATCACTCTTCTCTTTAAAACATTCATGTTTCTGCATTCCCTGCATAGTATAATCCAAATTACTTAATAAAGCATAACTTCCTGGCTCTGGTTTGCCATCTTAGTCTTATTTCCAGATATCTGTCTTCCTCTGACCCTCCTATGATTTCTTGAATATGGCATTAACTTTGTCCCCTCTCAGTCTTACAAGCTTTCTGTTTATCCTTCAAACCCATTTCTTCTGCCATTTCCTTTTAAACCCTTCCCTCTAACCCTTCTAGGAGTTATTGCTTTCTCGCCTTTGCTTTCATACAACTTTGTTCATATCAGTGATGCATCCTTCAGGTCATTTATACAATGCTTGGCACATAGGAGACATTCAGTAAAAATGCTTTGTGTGGACGCATGCATACTTGGAAAGCTTGGAAACGGGGAAAATAGACAAAGGTTGGTGTATTTGTGTAGATAGACATGTGCTTGGAGAGGCAAGACTGCCTTCTCAGCAGCTTTTGTGAGATGCATGTTGAGAAGATGTCAAAGAGGTGACAGGTCTCTTAAAGGACTAGGAATCTCTACCTTCCAGGAAACAAACAGACATGTTTTCGGCTATCTAATCATTATGGACAGATTCTAGACACTTCAGGGGAGGTGACTTAGCCTCCCATTTTGTTTAATTCTAAAATCAAAATTCATAGTCAAGATGGTTACCGTCTTTCGGGAGCAGGAACCTACTAAAATGAGGACTTCCATTATCCAGGCAGCTGAAATGCATCTGTACTAATACGTGGATCTTCCCAAGACAGTTGGGGAAATGGAGAGGAGAGTGAGGAGAAATGGCACGGAAAGACTACAACCCTGCAACTGGGCCTTCCAGGGGTGATGTGTTCATGACTTATGCTTATAGCTCTTGGTGGGTCTCTTCTTTGCCCTAGGTATGGCACTAGGTGCCCCAGATGTGTGCAACCAGGTCACCTCATCCCAGTCTGTCCGGGGCCTTCTCCCTTGTACTGCCCAGCAGCAGCAGCAGCAGCAGCAGCAGCAACTTCCTGCTCTCCCACCCACACCTCAGCAACAGCCACCCTTGAGTAATCACATGATCTCACAGGTGAGTCACCACTCAGTGCCAGAGCCCCCTTCTCTCAGATTCAAACAAGCTCTGGAAGTACAGTCATGCCTCTTGTGCTGTGGGTGGCAGGAAAGATCTGTTTTTGGAGACATGCCACTCCCTCCCCCATTTCTCAGTTGTTAGTTTTGGGGAGAGAAGAGTGAGGGTGAAGACTGGCTGAAGCGCTCTTGGTAGAGTCTGTCTGGGAGATTTTTGCTTTATATATTTCTTCCTCTTCCTCCTGAAAATTGTCAGTGGGATCTTTTAGCCTGTACCCCATCTCCCTCTACATCATGTATAATTAACAAGGTGAGTTTGCTCACTGTATCTATATATAGAGCTTGAAAAGATCACAGCTCCTACCATAATCTGACTGAACATGCTCATGTGACTATTGATTCATAAACATATTTATGTCTTGAGATTGGGGGGAAAGGAAATACCACTCAAGATCCCTGCAGTACCTATGCCATAAAGCATAGAAACCCTCCAGTGTTTCCTTTGTTCTCCATGACATAAAAGAGCTCTCTTTTTCCTTCTGTTTCTGGATGGGTAGATGTTGGTACCAACTAGGATGTGAGTGAAGTTTTGCCTCTGGGAGCCATCCAAGCCATCAGCACGAGATCAAATCCTATTCTAAACGAAACCTCGGTTCTAGGTTTAAAAGTCTCCTTAATACCCTGAGGAGAGCTGCTCTGAGCTCATCATGAATAAAGGCCATGCTTGATCCTGACGTATTTTCTGGTGGTCAGGAAGTCCATGTTTGTACTCTCTTGTGCTGTAGTTTAAATTCTTGTTTCACCTGCCAGGCTCGCTCATCTCACTGTTTAGTTAGTCCAGCTTGGCCTCAGATATATTTCTTCCATAGGTACAAGAAGCAAGTCCCAAGCACTCACACCCCAGGAACTGGAAACTAGAGTGGGAAGACCCCAGAATGGCCTAGTACTACCCCATTCAAATATTATGAAATGAAGCTAAATAAAGAACAGTGAAGACCTAGAAAACCCTGCTGTGGTTTTTTTTTTTTTTTAATTGTTCATTTACTTTTTAGAGAGAGCGGAAAGGGGAGAGAGAGAGAAAGAAACATTGCCTCTTGCATGCCCTCAACTGGAGACCTGGCCTGCAACCCAGGCATGTGCCGTGACTGGGAATTGAACCAGTGACCTTTGGTTCACAGGGGAGTGCTCAATCCACTGAGCCACACCAGCCAGGGCCCCTGCTTTGTGTTTTAATGTCACTCCCATGGCAGATCAGTCTAGTCCCTCATCTTAGTCCCTAAATCAGTTTCTCTATAATCTTAATTTAGTTTCCTCTTCTGCAGCCATCTGCCTCATTAAATCTCATTCATATCAGTTTACCTCCTTCCATACTGAAACATGGCATGTGTGTGTGATTTTCCCTGTGTCTTAACTCAGACCAATAAGTGGGTAAAACTCTGTGCTTCTCCCTCTGGCTATCTTCTGACATGCGTGCGTGTGCACGTGTTTCACTTTTCTAAGGGCCCAGTATGTATTTTTTTAGTTTTCTAAAATGTGTGGATTTTAGTAGAGTTTTGCTCCCTTTTCTCCTTCTTAGTCTTCCATCTACCTCCCCCCTCTATCCATATCTAGAAACAGACAGGAAGAATGGGATGGGGATAAAGAGATAAGTAAAGAGAGTAACCATTTTGGACTGGAAATAATTTTAGACAGAATGTCCAAGTGGCTGGCCCTGAATCCCAAACTTTTACTTAGATTCTGTCTCTGCTTCTGTATCATGAGCGTCAGTGAATCAGTTGTTAGTATTGGCTGACCTCCTGCAGGGAGTATGGTACTATATTGGGCCATGTGGACTGGGGACAAGGGAACATTATTTGGTATAGAAATGTCTGCTCCATAAGAAATTTATTCCTGAGATTAATTGTGGTCCCAGACTCCAAACCCAAAATGCTTATCCTGGTTAAGTTTTGGCATCCCTGAAGCACTTGTGGTAGCTGCTAATATTCTGTCACCCCCAGCATTTGTGTAGCCCCCTTTTTCTCCCTCTCCTCTTGTTCTGCCTCTCTTTATCCTTTTTTTCCTCCTCTTACTGCATTTTTCTTTCTTCTTTTCTTCAGTTCTGCTGTCTCTCAGTGCTGGTGGCTCTCCAAACTCAAGTGCTGAGCCCCAGAATACTTACTGTTCAGTTCCTCAAATGGTACATGACAGAGCAGGGATGGAGAAAGTGACCACACACACACACACACACACACACTACTGTGCTTACTGTAAAGGTTTTCCTTTGGAAGAGAAACTGGGAAAAGGTAGTTACCTTCAGCTCTGCAACAAGAGGCCTTTGCGCCAGCGCGGAGACACTGCTGGCTAAACTGTGCTCTGGCTCTCTTCGGCGGGCCTCTGCTGTGAGAGCAGGCCTCCGTATCGTATTTCAGTAGCACATGTGAAGCCGAGGAGTGAGGCTGGGAATTAAAGGTCCAGAAGCTGCCTTTTGCCCAATTCACTTAAAGTGGAATGGATCCCTGAAAAAGAAGCATTCTGAACCTCTCTCCTGGGGCCGAGTCAGGCATCTAAGAACCAATGATCTAGTCCAGAATTTGCCGGTAGGTGGCAGTCACACCCCTAAGGTTTTTCAGAAGTTCTCTAACTGGAGTTTAAGACTTTCTAAGAAAACTGTAGCTGAGGGTAGTGATGGTATAACTTAAAAATACAGAGACAGCTACCTTTACCACTGCCCTTCTCAATCAGGGGAGGCCTAAGAGCACCATTTCTTCTCTCTTCACTTTCTACTCAAAACTCACAAATGTGAGGAAATCAGGCAGCCTTATTTTACCACGTCATTTTCCCTATGGCCACTCCTCCCCCAGAGAATTAAGGCCTGAACCACATTAGCCTTCCCCTAAGAGAAAGAAGAGGATAAGGATAATAGAAAATGAGTTTCAAAGCTACCAGCACAGGTATCTCATGCTGAGCAGCTTGGCCAGCAGTTATATTTGGAATACCACTACAGAAAACAGGTATGCCAGGAAAGCTGAGAGTTTATTTTCAAGGTAGCATCTCTCCCAGGTCACACAGTGAATTCTCAGTAACTTTTTCCTAACCAAGATGACTTACATTGTATTTAACCCATTTGGGGAGTCTTCTAATTCCTGTACTCTCTACTCCTGGAAGTTAGTCCCCTCTGTGAAAGGATCTCTCCAGAGATATATGGCAGGAGAGGATATTCATACCCTGGTCCTCCACACCTTCTGTTACTCTAAATTTGAAAGGAGAGAAGAGAATTATACAAACAAAAAGATGTTTGTGTAATTCTGTTCAACTTTTCTTTTTTTTTTTTTTTTTTTTTTTAAGATTTTATTTATTTATTTTTAGAGAGGGAAGGGAGGGAGAGAGAGAGAGAGAGAAACATCAATGTGTGGTTGCTGGGGGACATGGCCTGCAACCTAGGCATGTGCCCTGACTGGGAATCAAACCTGCGATGCCTGGTTCACAGCCCGCGCTCAATCCACTGAGCTACACCAGCCAGGGCTTCTGTTCAACTTTTCTGTCACATTGTCCCTACTGCTAGAGTAGAGCAGAAAGAACGTATGTCAGGCAGAACTAGATCCCTATCTAAGCTCTGCCATGTTAGTGTGATCCTGGATGTGTGATTTAATTTCTCTGAACCTTACTATCTTAACTGCAAATACAAGTTAACCATATCTCCTTATAAGATTATTGTGAAGTTATTCCCAGTGTGGCTCAGTTGGTTGGAGCATCATCCCTTAACCAAAGGGTTGTGGGTTCCATTTCATGTCAAGATACATTCCTATGTTGCAGATTCAGTCCCTAGTCTGGGCACATATGGAAAATAACCAATTGATATCTCTCTCTCTCTCTCTTTCATTTCTTGGGGGGTAAGGATTAAAAAGAAGATTATTGTAAAGCTATTATGAGATAAAGTATATAAATGAGACAATGTATGTAAATGTTATTTCCTTCTCTCTTCCTAGCCTCTCCCCTTTTTCCCCCTTTTCCAATCACCGCTGGGGGGACCCTGGCTGGAGAATTGATGAGGGATTGAAATGGCTGGAGGAGGAGAAGAGAGAGAAAAAGTAACTCCCCATTAGTGGGTTTAGAACACGCTGTTCTCCTAATAAACAAATCCTCCTGTTTGAGGCTAGTGCAGACTGATGGAACAAAAGTTAAAACTAAGCTATTTGTATTTTATTCCTAAATCCCTCTCCCTGTTTGCTTATGGGGACATTTTTCATACTGCCCTCACAGCCTGGAGATGCACAGAACAATCTTGGAACAGGAGGAAGTAGCCAGAACCAGGCGTGAAATGGCCATTCTCTTCTCTGCCCTTGGGAGAGAGATGATCCTTGAGAATGAGCACTTCCTCCCAGAAAGCTGTGCTGTGAAATCAGCATCGTGGCCAGGAAAACTAAACCAGGCAGGAATCCCTTCTCAAGTGGGCATTCGAGGAGGGTTATGATCATGCTCCTCAGGAATCATGTTCAGAAAAAATGTTTTGCCCTGGCTGGTGTAGCTCAGTGGATTGAGCGTGGGCTGCGAACCAGGCATCGCAGGTTCGATTCCCAGTCAGGGCACATGCCTAGGTTGCAGGCCATGTCTCCCAGCAACCGCACATTGATGTCTCTCTCTCTCTCTCTCTCTCTCTCTCTCTCCCCCCCTCCCCCTCCCTTCCCTCTCTAAAAATAAATAAATAAAATCTTTAAAAAAAATGTTTTGGGAAAAGCTATGTTTGGAATCAGGCAGCAGACCCTGGCTCTGAGAGCTCTAAAATTGCTCACAACAGCTGCAGGGCTCTGAGTGGCTAGTGGGGTGGGGTGTGCAGTGGGTCTCTCCTGATAGGAGAGATTGCCTGTTTGTCAGAGAAGTGAAAGCCACAGCTATCCTGGGCTTGGTCTCCAGCCTGCTCAGCAGCCTTACTATTAATGTGAAATTTCCTTTATGATTAACTTTGTTGTTCCTTCCCTTTTCCTTCCCCTCTCTGCCCTGCTGCCTTTCCCTGTGCCTCCCTTTTCTCTCCCCTTTTCCACATGCCTCTCTGCTGGTCCGCAGCCAGTCCCAGCTCTGCAGCCCTCTCCGCAGCCTGTTCAGTTCTCTCCAGGCTCCTGTCCCCAAGTCCTTCTGCCAGTCTCTCCACCCCAGCAGTACAACATGGTATAAACTTCATTCCCCCTTTTTGTCTTGTCCATGTGTGGCCTGTATCTCTGGGTATGTCTGGGTCAGTCTGTGACAACCTTGCAAAGCAGCTACGCTTTTCGGAGGGCCATGTTAAAAGGTGTTTCTTCTTGAAGGGCCAGCACAGGCTGAACTGTGCTCCAATCCATTGACTTCACCGAGCAATTTAGCCATCAAAAGATGCCTAAAAATGAGATAGAGAGGAACACGGAGTTCCCCTGAGTTTCGGGAGGGGAAACAAAATTGGATGTTGGTCTAACCATTATTTCCTTTAAATATAAAAACACAATTGCAGAATTCTCTGGTGTCACTGGTAAAAACTTAAAATGTACCCATCTCTTACCATGTTATTTCACATTAAAAAAAAATAATGTTTCCTAATGCTTGCTATTTAGTTTGTATCTTGACTACAAATCCTTTGAAGATCTAATTTTCCTCATACTTGATAACTTCTATCATGGTTACAGGAGGGTTGATTTCTTTGTAGTTTGTGTTAATCACACCCATCTGCTTTTTTACTAGAATACCCTCTTCCTCCCACCTCTTATCTCCATTCTGAGAAATTCTAGAATATGGACCTCAGAATGATCAGTCATTCCACCCTGTTGTCATCTCTTTCTGCCCACTAAGGTAGCAAAATAGCAAACTTGAAGATCAGGTCCCTGAAAATTGAATGAAACCACAGGAAAGCATTACCTTTGGTTTCTACTGAGAGAGAGAGAGAAAGTGTGTGTGTGCGTGCGTGTGTGTGTGTGTGTGTGTGTGTGTGTGTGTCAGGGGAGCAGAAGGGACGAGGAAGCTAGCAGACTCTAACCTATCACCATACAAGTGACAGATGGAACACCGTCATTCTTGCTGCTTAGAGAAGAGGGCTGAGAGAGAAGACAATTACAGACTAGCCAGTCAGTCTCGCCCTCCAGCTCAGCCGCTCACCCTTTCAGAGGTGAGAATTGGAAGTGGTTGCTGAAGGGCAGGAGAACTTTAGGCAAAGTGTCAGAGAACAGAGGTGGAAATGACCTCAAGAGTGAGCAAGGAGGTAAGCAGCAGGAGTGGGAGCCCACCAGTCTTTCCACTGCATAAGAGAGCTGGAGCCATGTGAAGTAAGCCACCTGTAATCCACTCACGGTGTTATCTGGGTCCTTAATTATAACAAATGGGATTTTTGGCAACATAAGGGTACTTTGCATGGTTTGAAGGCATGAGGAAGACAGGAAATGGAAAGACCTACAGTCTTTTTTTTTTTTAACTCACTAGTTTGTCCTGTTTCTTCTATATATAGAAGTTGTGTCATTGCTCCCATCTCCCCAGGATAAATGCTAATAAAAATCATAATCTGAGTGGCCATTGTTACCTAATATGTGGTAAGGAGACTGGCCTCCCAGGGCACCGAGGCAGGAGTGTCCCAAATTTGATCTAGGTAAGGAAGGCTATAGAGGGGGTTGTTGTTTCTTTCAGTCTGTCTGTCTGTCTGTGTTGAAGCCAAAGACATGGGGTTTGATACAACCTCAGTCCTTGAGTCTCCCCCACTCTCTCAACAGGCAGATGACCTCAGCAACCCCTTTGGACAAATGAGCCTTAGCCGCCAAGGTTCTACTGAAGCATCTGACCCATCCGCAGCTCTGTTCCAGCCCCCACTTATCTCCCAGCATCCTCAGCAGACTAGCTTCATCATGGCTTCTACGGGTCAGCCCCTCCCCTCTTCCAACTATTCCACCTCTAGCCATGCACCACCTACCCAGCAAGTCCTGCCACCCCAGGGCTACATGCAGCCCCCTCAACAGGTGAGCAGCTCAGGTTCCCAGCCTAAATTACTAATTCAGTTTGTCCAGTATTATAATCCCTCTCTCTTCCTCCAATTTAGACAGGCCAGAGGGGACAACCATGCATCACCTCCATTTCCCCACCTTGCACTGGAGAGTTGTCTTCTGTCAGAAGATGTCTTTCCAGATGAACTAAGCCCTTCCTGTTCTGTTTCAAATTCGTATACTAATGCTACGATTACAGACCCAAAATATCTCCACTTATAGATTTTTGACCATCAATCCTGATGCATTGAATAGTTTGGGGTCTATCGGTTAAGGTGGCATCCTAATACAGTAAGGTTGCGGGTTCAATCCCCAGTCAGGGCACATACAAGAAGCAATCAATGAATGCGTAAATAAGTGGAATAAGAAAATCAGTGTTTCCCTCTCCTCCTCTCTCTCTCTCTCTCTCTCTCTCTCTCTCTCTCTCTCTCCCCACCCCATTCCTCTTTTTCTCTAAAATCAATAAATAAAAATTTTAAAAACCCAGTTTGGGGATTTGGGGGCTGAATTTGAGTGACCTTCTCACACATCTGTCTCCTCTCACCATAGATCCAGGTTTCTTACTATCCCCCTGGACAGTATCCTAATTCCAACCAGCAATACCGACCTCTCTCTCACCCGGTGGCCTACAGCCCCCAGCGTGGTCAACAGTTGCCTCAGCCATCCCAACAGCCTGGTAAGGGGAACAGCTAGTATAAGGAGACAGTGAATAGAGGAAGGGTGGAGACTGGGAAAGAGAGAACCTCCTTCCCTTTTTTAAAAAAGGAAGGCAGGGATGATTAGAGTCCTAAAGAGGCACCCAGGATCTTCAAAAAAAAAAAGGTAAATTAGACAGGTGGAGAGAAATTGCCGATGGAGTATGAGCTCCTAAACATCATTGAGACCATGCTAATCTCTTCTCTGCCTTGCCCATCCCCAGGTTTACAGCCCATGATGCCTAACCAGCAGCAGGCGGCTTACCAAGGCATGATTGGGGTCCAGCAGCCACAGAACCAGGGCCTGCTCAGCAACCAGAGGAGTGGCATGGGGGGCCAGATGCAAGGCCTGGTGGTTCAGTACACTCCACTGCCTTCTTACCAAGTGGGTGCATTCTGCATTGGGAAAGATCACCCAGTGCTCGGGATGAGGGAAAGGAGGGCAGCCTCCCACATCATCCAGTCTGACAACTCTAATGCTAAAATGTTGTTCACTTCACCCCTAAAAATTTTAGGGTTTTTTTCCTTAGAGAAAGCCCAGAGAATCTGAGGAGAATCTTGATTTAAATTGTTCCTTATATAGCCATGCAAATAAGTATAAGCCCAAAAGAGTGAGCCCTAAAGGAAAGCAGGCTCCTTTCTCTATATCAGATGTCCAGGGGCGGTATTTGGAAAAGAGGGAAGTAGAGGTGGCTCTGTAGGCATTTCATTTAGGTAGATGAGAACAGGAGGGGTCTCTAAGAGACAGAGAATGAAGTCAGAGAGTCTCAGTCTGGCGATGACTGGGCTGTTCTCTGGATAGCTCACTGGAGTACGAGTAGTCATTTTCCTCTTGTCTGCACTCAGGTCCCAGTGGGTAATGACTCGCAAAATGTGGTCCAGCCGCCTTTCCAGCAACCCATATTGGTCCCTGCGAGCCAGTCTGTACAAGGGGGCCTCCCAGGAGGGGGTGTGCCGGTCTACTACAGCATGATCCCTCCGGCTCAGCAGAACGGTACAAGGTGAGGACTCTCAGAAAGTCCTGACATATTTCCCATAGACCTTTGGTGACTGTTGTACCATGGTTTTGTTTTCACCGGCCTAAAAAATGAAAGGTACATGTCCCAGTGGTGCCCTCAGGTAGAATGTGAGGGAGTTCATTCTCCTTTTCTCCCCGTTGATTTGACATTTCCATAAGAGCTTGTCAGCAGAAAAAAATTCCTGCTTCAGAGACAGAGGCTTTATAATTTCCCTTTTTTTGTTCTTTTGATCAGTGAGATTCAGAGGTATGCGATAGAGATTGCTCATCATTAAAAGAAGCAGTTTGGAGTGTATATATGTAAAAATTTTCTGTTTATATCCATGAATGAATCTCAGATGGTCTACTTATATGTATCTTAGGATAGACCATAGCTGAGTTTTAGGGGTAGAAAGTACCTAAGAAATATCTTGTCTGCTCCCTTTGTTTTATTTTTCTCCTATTTTTTTTTTAATAAATGAAGAAGTTCCAGCTAGGGATGTTAAGAAACTTCCCCTAAGTCACATATCTAGTTAAAACCAGAGCTGGATCTAGAACTCAAGTCTGGGCCTACCAGTATGTATTTCTGTGTGTCTCTCTCAGTGTATATATGTTTATTTCTGTATTTTTATATGTATGTATCCTGTTGTCTTGAGTTTGGGAGGGGGTCCCTATTTGTATTTACGTTGATTATCATCTGTGTTTGCCATTGTGTGAATATCCTAAATCACACATCACCTTAGTTCTTTTCTACCCATCTCTCTCTTGCACTGTATTATCTGTCTCTGGCTCCCTCTCTCCATATATATACACGCATACATACACATATATAATTAATATATACACACATATATGATTAATTTAAGAGAGAGAGAAACATCCAATTTGTTGTTCTACTTATTGATGCATTCATTGGTTGCTTCTTGTATGTACCCTGACCAGGGACTGAACATGCAACCTTGGCACATTGGGATGATGGCCAGGCTCCTGGCACTGTCTGTGTGTGTCTGCTGTGTTTCTCAGAGTGTGTGTGTGTGTGTGCTGTGTGCATGTATGTGTGTGTTTGTATCTGGTGTTTCCACACTGTCAGGAAGAGCATGTGTCACTAACATTCCATCTGGAGCACTGATTAGCAGCTTCCTAATTGAAAGATGATCAAGTACAAATATATATAATTAACTTTGAACTGATCAGCAATTTTAGAAATTGCATGGCAAATTGGTTTGAGAATGGCCTGGAGCTCCCTCTGCTTCCCACAGGGGAGGCCCAGGAAGCAGCAGCTGTTTGCCATGAGCTGTGTTCTCCCTCTACCAATTTACCGCTCCTCTCTTCTCCATCTCCCCAGCCCTTCGGTGGGGTTTCTGCAACCTCCTGGCTCTGAGCAGTACCAGATGCCTCAGTCTCCCTCCCCCTGCAGTCCACCACAGATGCCACAGCAGTACTCAGGTAAGACAAAAAACATGGGGTTCTTGGGCACCGGCAATTTCAGTGCTGCTGAAGACCTTGTGCCCTAGGTCTGGGCAGGACAGAGAGAATTCAGGGGTTGGCTATGTACCCGGCCCTGACCCCATCAGGAGAAAAGGCCAAAGTCCTGGTGGTGTTTCCCAGGGGCACTGAGGTTGACCTCCCAAGAAAGGCCAGGTTGGTTGCCCGAGCCCCATTCTTGGGAAGTCACATGTCTGATTGGGTTTGTTCTCTTTTCTTCTTCTTTTTTTTTTTTGTTTTCTTTTTCTGAATTCAGCATTTCATTCACCACATGCCTTTGAGACATCAACTGCTTACTTACCTGTCTCCTGCACTCATTCTTCTGATTCGACACCTTTTTTTTTTCTCTTGGGAGTGTGAGAGAGGCTGATAAAATGCTTTTTAAGTCATATCTTAGATTTGTTTAGTGGTTTTTTGTATGTGCTCACCTACATTTTATCATTTTATTCTTACCACAACTTCATGAAGGAGAAATTTAAGTCTCAAAGAGGATAAATGACTTGTCTAAAATCACAATCCTAGAACTTGAACTTTTGTCTTTTGAATTTCCATATCCTGTGCTGCATCCTCAGTGACACATATTCAACAAGCTTCTGTACTCTTATCCTTTCCCTCCAGTGGGAAGTGAATAGACATTGTGTTAAGCAGCTGAAGGCCCTCTTTGGAGGCGCCACACCTCTCCCAGGTGAAGAGGTTCATACCATGCAGCCTCTTACTGTCTGCCTGTGCCTAGAGCTCCCCCAGCGCACCAAGTGCAGCCGCCCATGTTCATCTGCCTTTCTCCCTGCCCTGACACAGTGTTGCATTGCAGTTAAGACACTTCAGGGGTTCTAGAAGGGAGATCTTTTTATATTTTTTAACTTTAAAATTTTTTTAATTAATTTTTCACATCACCATTTATCCCCACCCCCCATACTCTCTTCCACACCCACACAATCCCCTCAACCCTGCTCCTGCAAGGGAGGAGGTCTTACTGTCGCTCTACTGTGGGAATATCAGAGTGCCCTCTCCTGGTAAGAGGGAAATAATTCTTGCCGGTTTGCCCATTTAGAAATGTACTATTTTTCACAAAAGATTTTTTGCACTCTATATTAGATGCTGTGGAGTAGATTCCAGAATAATCTTCTTCATAAGACAAGATCAATTGTTACTTTCCAGGAGCAATCACTTCTGCCTTGATCCAGACCAAACATGGATCTCTAACGGGCTGAGAGATTCTAAATTCAACAGCCCTTAGCCTTTATTACATTATTGGTCTCTCTAGCTGTTTCTCCTAGTGTCCACCAGGGGCACTTGACCTTGAAATTCCCAGCAGGGTATGGAAACGGTAGAAACCAGCTCCAAGAACCACTGTAGCCTTCCATGGTGCTTGACACTGCAGAGCATTTTCCCTCCCGTTAAAGTAAGTGTGTGCATGTGCACATGGATACACTTCCTTGGTGGTATGTCAGTGTATCTGCTGTGCCTCCATAGTTATATATCTGATCATCTTCAAATGTAAGGTTTTTGGATATGGAACAAACCTAGTAAAAACAATTTTTCATTATCTACTGTGGATCTAGTGCTGGGTTAAGTAAACTGAAACAGCTGTTCTGAAAGTTGGCAGCACTTAGAGATCTGGGCTGAGATCGAAAGATAATCTAGGCTCTTCCCTAATCAAAAGAAATGGAGGAAACCCACTTTATCATCCAGTTCCCTTGCTTCTTTGGAATTTTCTGTTATATTTCCTTCAGAGCTACCCTGATCGACCCTCATCTTTGGACTGACCCGTTGTACTCTTCCTAGATGATGGGAGCATCACCTAAGAGATTATATTCACTGAAGACCAAAAGTGTTCAGTCCCTGTTCATGAAAATCTAAGAGGAAGTGGAAGAAAAGAAAAAGTACCTCTTCTGTCTTTCTTTCCAGTTTACCCTTTACTGGGAAGGAAGATAGAAAATCAGCATAGCCCACAAAGGCTGCTGTGTCACCTTCAGAAGACAGTCACCTGCTCTTCTTTCATTTAGCAACATGGTCACTTTTCCGAAAATAAAGGCAGGGATTAGGATTGGCTGTTCCTGGAACAGCTGTTCTGGTTTATTAACCCATTTTTGTAGTTGCCCGATTGACTCCCAGGCCCTGACCTTACTGCCTCTACTGTGATATTAGACATTACTGTAACCCCAGGACACATTTTTTTTTCCACTGAAATGGTGGCTTACAGGTGTCCTGAGGTTTCTACAAAGATGCTGGCCTGGGGAAGGTGCACCCAGACTCCCAGCTCACGGTGACACAGCAGTGTGGCCAGACGCAGACATGGCCCCTCATACGCTCAGTGGCTCGTTTTGCAGCTGAGGGGTTACCAAGACTGATACTGTTTTCTCCTTCTCTCCTGGAAAAAATCCCTCTACCCCACCAAAAAAAAAGGGGGAAAGGCCAGATACTACTGGATTCCATTTTGTAATTTGGGAAAGATGCCTGCAGATTTTGTTTCTCTGGACATTCCTTTCCATAGATTTGATCCCTGGTGATAAGGAAGAAGCTTTATCAGTCTTCTACCTCACTGATTTAAAAAAAAAAACAACTAAACAAAAACCAATTCTGCCAGACATAAATGTCATCTGTTTGTATTTATGTGGTTTGCTCTGCCCAATCGACCTTTCTGCCCAGGTTTAATGATGCCACTTAAAAAGCCATTCACACGTCTCCTCTCCTTTCAGAGCTTTCCAGCTGAAATTGATTTCCTTATTCAACCCCCTTCTCCCGCTTCCCACTCCAGTGCAGGCTCCTTCCTCCAACTGATTATGTGGAAGTGCTGTTACTGGGCAGTGGGGGTGGGTTTTTTGTTTTTTTTTTATTGCCATGTCCATTAAGAAGTAGCGACAGTTCAGCTGCTAACAGATGCCACCTGCTTTTGGCTTGAGGAAAAGAAGCATAAAAAATCAGCTCATCAGCAGAGTAGTACTCTGTGTCCTCGGCTGAGTGAAGGAACAATGCTCCAGGCCAGTGGTGAAGGACTCGTTGTGGGGAGGAGCTGAGGACAGAAGCTGTGACTGATAACCCTGGCTTTGTTTTTGTTGGGAATCAGAGAAAATGATATGAGGACTTTGTTCTCTTTTTCCTCCCCTTGATGCCCCAGTAGCTCCTTTTGACTACACGTTGGTATTAGAAAGAGCTTCCACCGCTTTGTTTATGCTCACATTCTACACACTCACACACACACACCCCCCACCCTTTCCTGGCCTAGGGCATCAGGCTCAGATTATGAACTGCCTTCCAGAAAAGCTGTAGATTTGATTATTTTTGCCTTGGCCCCCTCAGGTAGCAATGAGATGTTTGAATAAGGTCAATTGCGATTTTGTTGGTAAAGGATGCTGGAGCAAGTGGGGTCTTAGGATGGGGAAATAAAATGCCCAAAGCAGCTATAGTAAGGGAGAGTTGTTAAATGCATTGCCACGCCACTACTGTGCAATTTTCCTGTGGTCCTTCTACAAGCCACACTGATGAATATCCTGTCCCCTTTGGCAAGGGATGGAGAGGTGCGAACCTGTCACTCTGAATACTTGTGCTCTTTGATTAGAGGGAAACTGGGCTGGGGGCAGATTGACTGGGGAATAGGATAGGACAGGTGCTGTGTCTCCTAAGCTGCGCTCTTAGGCCTCCTGCTGTTTCTTTTCCTTTCCTTTGACCGATGCTACCTGAGAAAAGCAATCACACTCACTTCCCAGCAGGACTGGTGCCCAGGGCAGAGGCTGCAACATTTCCCTTCACAGGAAGTAATGTGGTGGCAGCAGCAGTGGCAGCTCCGGAGCACCGAGCCATGAAAACCATAGCACTGCAGCAGGTTTTTTGTGCTAGCAAGTCCCAGTCCCATTTCTCTGCCACCACACACACATGAACTCAGCCTGTCTGTCTACAGACGTATATCCTGGGAGGTCAAGAGCAAACCTTCATACTGGACAATTCCCTGTGGGGAAGCAGAGCTCCTGCCCATTCTTCCCAGCAGGGACTGTCTGTCAAATTGCTCCCTGACCCCCTCTTACCTTGCTTTTCACCATGAGGAAGATTCAGGACTTAATGTTCCTCCTCATTGAGCTCTTTTCTTCCTGGCCTGTGAGAAAGTAAGGCTCTCCATGGTTGCCCTTGCTATAAAACCTCAGGATCGCGTCCCATCAGTCAGCCGAACCTGTCAGTGAAGCCTTCAGAGAGGACCTGACTCCTCCCTCCCTACTCCATTCCTGCTGTCACTGCTCCAATTCAGAACCTGCTCATTCGGTTTCCACTGCTTCCTAACCAGTCTTGCTGCAGCTAGTCTCTCCCTCCCTCCAGCCTCCTTACATGTAGCCTTTGAGTTAGCTCTCCAAAGCACAAGTGCTCTTCCTGACACCTACAGGGTAAAGACCCTCACCAAAATGTGCTTCAGACTCTGACACCAACTGTTTGCTTACTGTCTGACTCCCTAATTCCTCCATCCCGTGAGGACAGAGACCAGTTTTGTTTGTTGTACACCTGGTGCCTAGCATAGGAACTGACACATAGTAAATGTTTGATAAATGTTTGCTGAGTAAGTGAATAAACGAATCTCATCTCATACTACTTCCCCCACATAGTCCCTGTGCCTTAGCACCTCGAATTGTTTGTCATTTCCTGAATATGACACATCTCTGCCATTTCCCTCTCCTTAAAATGTTTCCTACTCACCCCACCCTTGCCCAAGAAGCACCTTTTGGGTCTGGCTTAGTGAAGCTGTGTACATTCATTTTCTCCAGAACAACCAGACATCGCTGACTTATCTGCAGCTATAACGAGGGAAGGCTGCATGTGCCTGCAGCCCTGGCTGGAGCCCCAGGCTGGGACCTGTACTGTGCCCATTTATCTGAGCGATCTAACTTGGGCATTTGGTAATACCTGACTTTGACAGAATGCAGTTTTCCGTCAAAGTACCCCTCACCATGTAAAGGTCAGGAGAGCACTGGCACCTGGGACTTATGTCCCTTCCACTCAAACCTCCATTGGCTTGGGGAGAGGGAGTCAGAGACTAAGTCAGCAGCTGTGTCAGGTTCCTGGCAGGCCGTGGTTTAAGTGACCATGAGGAGAGCTGGTGGATTTGTTTATTGGCTTTCCCACTCAGGGTTAGCTGACAGGCCAAAATATAATTTGAATTCACAGCCAACTGCTTTCTTCCTGCCACTCAGGAGTGTCACCTTCTGGACCAGGTGTGGTGGTAATGCAGCTGAATGTTCCTAATGGACCCCAACCTCCCCAGAACCCATCCATGGTCCAGTGGAGTCACTGTAAATATTACAGCATGGACCAGCGGGGGCAGAAGCCTGGAGACCTGTATAACCCTGACAGTAGCCCCCAGGTGAGTCCTGCAGCCTGGCTTTGCCTTGGCAAGGAAGTGACCAGATTCTTTGCCATTGATTGAGCAGCCTCTTTTACATGTCTTTCCCTGGGCGCTTTTTGAGGAGATACACAAGAAATAGAGGAGAGCATCTTAAAGTACCTAAGATCTAAGGTGGCAGATGGAACACATCCTTGAAAATGCTGAGAATACTTAAAATGGCATTTCAAAAAGTGGATATTAAAATGATACATACCAGTTAGGCACTGGTATGAAAGGGGGCAGTGTGAAAGAGCAGTCTGACTTTGGCAGAGTTTAGCAAGAGAAGTTTCCCGAGGAAAGCGAATTTTAAGCCAAGCCATAGAAATATCCAGAGAGCAATATTTGGGGCTTACGTGACGTGTGCTCTTCTCTCCCACAGGCCAGCACACAAATGAGCAGCAGCCCCATCACCTCTCCTGCCCAGTCCCCAGCACCCTCTCCTGTCACCAGCCTCAGCAGTGTCTGCACAGGACTCAGTCCCCTTCCTGTCCTCACACAGTTCCCGCGGCCTGGGGGTCCAGCACAGGGTAAGGGGTTAAATGAAGGCTGCCTGCTGTCACATTCACCCTTCACATCCCATTGCCAAGTGGGGAGACTGAGAGGGCAGCCACAGGCAGGGGGCCAGTGTGGCTCGTCAGCCAACTCTGGAGGCCAACTATTTTATTTTATTTTTTAATCCTTACCCCAGGATATGTGTATTGATCTTAGAGAGAGAGAGGGAGAGAGGCAGAGAGACAGACATTGATTTGAGAGAGAAACATTGATCAGTTGCCTCCCGTACATGCCCCAACCTGGGACTGAACCTGAAACCTAGGTATGTGCTCTGACCGGGAATCAAACGCGTAACCTTTTGGTGTGCGGGAACGACACTCCAATCAACAGAGCCACCCGGCCAGGGCTCCGTAAGCCTACTCTTATTTTAAGCTCCCTGTCTGGGCAAGGACATTGGCCTCTTTTTAGAGATGGCCATAGTTAACTTCTCCAGACCTCGCTTACGTGTTCAGTCTTTATTAAAGACTTTAACAAAGACTGAATACATAAACACAATAAATAAACAAATATGTATTTATATATAGTTATATATATAAATATATAACTGTGTGTGTGTAAATAAAATCTTACATATTCGGTATTATCAAGTAAGGTGGCTATCAGCCAGGGAAAAGAAATTCACTGAGCTAAGTTTCTTTCTTTTTTTTTTTTTTTTTTTTTAAGATTTTATTTATTTCACTGAACTTTCTAATGAACTAAAGAGTTCAACCCATCAATACTGAGTCTGAGGCCTGGGAATATGGCCCATGTCGGAAACAGTATGGTTTTAGAAGAGGGAATACTGGATTTGAATTAAAAGACTTGGATTCAGATTCTGCTTCCACCACCAAGTAGCTTTGTGGTATTGATCATGTTACTTAAACTGGGAACCAAACCTCAGTTTTGTAATCCATAGAATAGGCTTAATCACACATATGGTGGGAATAAGCTTATCTGCTTTCTGCCATGGTTGTCACACACAGTATAAAGTCATCTGTTGTGATTCAAAAACTTTAAAGTGCTCTGAAATGGTATTTATCAACAATAATAGCTAACACTTACGGGGTTTGGTATGTGTCAAGCATTGCTGTGCTTTACGTGTCTTATATTCATTTAACCTTCCCAGCAACACTAATGAGGGAAACACTGCTCAACATCCATTTCCAGTAGCAGAGCCAGGATCTGAACCTCAGCAGTGTGGCTGCAAGTCTGTGCTCTTCTCCACTACGCTGTATTCTGACATAAGTCAGAAACTTGATCCCTGGGTTTGGGGTGTGGAGAATTTCTATAAGAAATAAAAACATTGGTTCCGGCCAAGATGGAGGCATAGGCAGTCGCATTGTGCCTCCTCGCGCAACCAAAACTAAGGACAACAAAAATTGAGAAACAAAAATACAACCAGAACAGAGAGAAATTAACTGAACAGAAGTCGGACTCCAGTACATCCAGACCGGTAAGGAGCGACGGAGTCGGAGGCCTGCGGAGAGGGGTGGAGGGGTCCCAGCGGGAAGAGGCGCTGGCTGGCAGGCGCGGGCGCACAGGGTGCAGAAGGCAGCTGATGGACTGGTGGCGGACCCTGGGCTCTGGAGGCGACTAGCAGACCCAGTGAGGGGCACAAGGCAGCTGGCTGTCCGCAGCCACACATTTGTGCGAAAACAGGCAGTGCCGCCCAGTTTCAAAGCTTAAGAGCCCCGTCTGGGAGCTGAGGCCGGGAGATTCTCTCAGCCTCACAGGAGACTTCTCAGGGAAGCCCACAGAGTCCGAGAAAGTGCACAAGCCCACCTGCCCAGGAGCCAGCACCAGAAGGGCTCAATCTGCTTGTAGGAGGCTGCAGGGGGGACTAGAGTCCTGGAGAAAGTGGAGCAGGCGCCATTGTTCCCTCTCAGACCCCGCCCCCACATACAACGTCACAACCCAGCGACTGGGGTGCCCCACCCTGGTGAACACCTAGGGCTCTGCCGCCCTTACGAAACAGCCGCAACCAAACCAAAGGAAAATTAAAAGGATGGCTCAAACAGATTTGAAAGCCCCAGAACCAATTTTTTTAAGTGACCAAGAGATAGCCGAACTATCAGACGCACAGTTCAAAGCACGGGTGATCAGGAAGCTCACAGAATTGGTTGACTTTGGACATAAGTTAGATGAACAAATGCAGGCTACGATAAGAGAAATGAAGGAAAACGCACAGGGAAACAATAGGGGCAGAAAACTGGGATTCAAATCAATGGAGTGGACCAGCAGGAAGAAAGGAACAACCAAACAGAAAAGAATGAAGAAACAAGAATTCAAAAAAGTGAGGAGAGGTTTAGGGACCTCCAGGACACCTTTAAACGTCCCAACATCCGAATTATAGGGGTACCAGAAGGGGAAGAGGAAGAACAACAAATTGAGAACTTATTTAAACAGATATTAAAGGAAAACTTCCCCAATCTGGCAAGGGAAATAGACTTTCAGGAAGTCCAGGAAGCTCAGAGAGTCCCAAAGAGGTTGGACCCAAGGAAGCAAACACCAAGGCACATTATAATTACATTACCCAGGATGAAAGATAAGGAGAGAATCTTAAAAGCAGCAAGAGAAAAGGAGAGAGTTCCCTACAAAAGAGTTCCCATAAGATTGTCAGCTGACTTCTCAAAAGAGAACTTACAGGCTAGAAGGGGCTGGAAAGAAGTATC